>JAOUZG010035502.1:1659305-1682355 GCA_026289955.1 Argiope argentata | reverse complement strand
CACTAGCGATACTATTTGACTATTGACTCATTAGCGATACTATTCGACTCTCGATTCACTTAAATAGTCATCTCACTCAGTACCAATTGGCTACTCAACGTATGACTTATTCTTATTGTATCTCATGGTATTTTATAGTTTTTGTTGCAAAGAAAGTATTCAAGAAAGATCGCCATTGCTTGCCTAATATTGGACTAATCATCAGAATACTTGTTGTTTCTTACATCTTTTATTTTAAATAAAAAATTACTGAATTTGTAGTCAAATATTTGATAAACGTATCTCCATAGTTCGAAATTCCTTAAAGTATATGTTAATTTTACTTAATTATCATGAAATTAAATGCTCTTGAAAGTAGCATTAAAATTTTCTATCTAAATAAATTCTGAATCAAAAATAATCCCTTATGCAGACTCAAAGTGTTAATGGTTACTGCTCTGCTCTTTAAAATTCGTTTTCCAACTTATTCTATTAGGAATGTTCGACGGGTTTCATGAATAATCTCAACTTTTTACATTGGATTATAGCAGTAGTAAGGAATTCATTTTTTTCTACAATTAGTTCATTTTTTCCTACTATTAGTTAGTTAGTTAATGAATTATTATTTTTTCCTACCATTAGCTAGTCAGTGCATGAATTCGTTTTTTTTCCTATAAGATTAAGCAGGCACAATCGATGACTTTTAAAATGCTCAAGCACAACAGCTAATGGGTTAATATTACATAAATATTAACTTCTATAACTTCTATATTATATTAACTTCTTCTTTAAAATGAAAGCTGAGAGAATGGATATTATCTTTGGGGACTTTTTCACTTCTGGTTTCATATAAATTTTCTTAAAAATTTTCATTTAAAAACATACTTAAGCGCATTTCTTTCTTAAGAGATTCTTTTTTCAATTTATTTGTCAATTTAGGCCAATTGAAATACAATAACGTTTAGTTTGAGACTATATCAGGGGTAATGAGTAAAGAGCCGGCTTTCTGGCACAGAGATAGCGCGTCTTCCTCGTGTTCTGGGAGTCCCGGTTTGGGCATGGTTGTTCTTCTGCGTGTTATCTTTGAGATGTGTGACTGTGCCCCTCTGTAAAAAGAGATTGCGCAAGCAAATGTGATGAATGTGTAGCTAAGTCGAACTCTTGGCCCTAGTTGTCTTTACTTCGAAAACAAGAGATGCTCCTTTCGTTTTAAATCTGCTACTTTATCAGCTGGGGGCTTATCCATGGTAAGTGTCATAAGTAACAGCAACAACAACTTGAGAAAAGAGACTATATGAGTAAAAGTCTAAATTTTTTAAGCTTTTTCTAACAGTTTCCTTTAAATTTCTACGCCATGTTTTGATTCAATAAATTTAATAATTAGAGCATAATAGTAACTGGATATTTTTTTTTCTGAATTCGTCTAAAGGGGATCGGTATTGGAGTATGAATAAGACTTTTGTCCAGTAAATAATGGGCCACTTAAGTTCTATCATAAATCTATGTTAGATTTTTGTAATCTCAAGTCAGGATCCCCATTCTTAATCCCTGCATCAGTGAATTAAATAAGGAAAAGAATGATATTAAATAAAAAATTGTGATGGAACATTTAATTGCAAATTTAACGAATGACAATAAATGCTTTCTAATTCCACTCTAAAACAATATCATAATTACCATAAAATGGGGAAATATTGGAAATTCGGTAACACCAGAATAACTCTAATTGGAAACCTATGACTTTGTTGTAACCAAATACTCGAGTGATATTTGGCAGGAAGCATAATTGCATTTAATTTGCTGAGAGCTTAAAATCGGGGTTTGCTGAAAAGGCGACGTAGCTCCGAGTTTATTATAGGGGATTGGGTTTGTTAGATAAAGATAAAATTAGAAATTTAGTTTATTGGCTAGTGATATACGGATGGTCAGTAGCTTGTTATTTTCGCATTAGCAAAGATTGATTGCTTGTTCTTGGTCCACCGATGGGATTGGACATCTCGAAATGATCGTAGCATTAATGATGCTTTAATTCAAATCTTTGGGTGACTTGATTCCGAGAAAGAAACTAATTAACCTCGAATAAATTGAATTTTAAACGAATACGTAAATGAACATACTACCTACTATTTGTAGAAATATATTTCTTACCATACTTTTAGCTGATCAATATCTGAAAGAAAAATATATATTTTTTAAATACTTTATAAATTAAAGGGAATTCTCTGTGGTTAGTTTTAGTAAATATGTTAGTGTTAGTAATTCCCAGTAATGAATAAAATTTCATTCAAATGTAAAAGGGAAAAGATAAATTAGAATAATCATACACTTTATATAACATTTATGCACATTAATAATCTTTTAAACAATCTTAACGATTAAAAGGAAAAAAATAATGAAAATGAAAATGTATCCTTCCCTTGAGGGAATATATTTAAAAATAAAGTAGCGTAATAACATAGAAATAACAATAGTTTTCCATTTCTAGGGCAGTAAAAAGTCGCCAAATCGTTGGTGATAATAATTCGCCAAAATGCTGGTGTGGTGTTTAATTAATTTGGTAAACCTAACACGATTCATTACTACACTTAAGTCACAAAGTTGCGTTGAAAAAAACTTTTCGAATTTGTAGAAATATTGACGCATAGGTAAAAATAGTTTAACTATCACCAACGGCCCTCAGTAACTGAAAATTGCTGAAATCTCCCATAAAGTTCCGTTACGAATCTAAATGTGCTTAAATAGTTCATTTTTTCTCACTCAAACAATTTCGCAGTTTGTCGAACATTAAATATTAAACCGCCTTTGCCACCAAAAACTGAGTCGTATCAATATAATCATTGATTGAGAAAAAAAAGCCTCTGACTTTTTTTTGTAATTGTCTTTACAACTGAAATATAATGTGTAAGTAGATAATTTTATCAAATAAAAATACTTAAGTCTACAACAAAAATGGATCATTTTCTGTAAAGCTATTTATTTATCTCAAACTGAATGATAAATAATAACTTCAATTATTTGAAGAATCATCTAAAATTTTAAATATTAAAGCTCGAATTTAATACATAATATAGCCAAACATAGTCCACTAAATTTACAAGAATTAACACAAAATACTATTCTGTGTGCCGTGGAGTATTTCAGATTAATCAGCTCAACAAAGAATTTGAATATGGCCAATATTCTCTAAATAAAGTTAAGATTTATTTATTGGATATTTCTAAAGAAAATCCAAAATACTCCTCATTTTTGAAGACTCATACATAGATTATTAAACTAAGAAAAGTTAATATTAAATACAAATCAATGCCCTATGAAATATTTTAGATTGATCAGCTCAACAAAGATATAAAATATAGCTAATTCTCTTAACATATATTTTTAATGATTGGAGATTTATAAAACATTTTTTAATTCAATCATCATTTTACAAATCCTCATTCTTCAAATAGTTACCAAAGGGCGCTTCTTGTATATTGCACGGTAATAATATAATTTAACTTATATAATTAAGTTCTTATATATTTTACACTAATAATATAATTTAACTAATATAATTAACTTCCTATATATTTCACACCAATATTATAATTTATCACTAATAATTTAATTTAAACTACAATGTTGCAACCATTAAAATACTTCCGGTGTCCTGGCACAGAGGCCCCATGATCTTGGACTTCCCGTATTCACGGGGTTCGGGCATGGTTATTCTTCAGTGTTTTATCTGTAGGTATGTTAATTTTAGAGAAGCTGGCAATCCCATCCACTTTGCAACATCATGCCCTTTTACGGTTTCATGGCACCTTCGAAAACCCTCATCTTCGCTAGAAAGTCTTTGTTTTAAAAGGGTTCTTCAAATTCATTTTTTAAAAAATCATAAACATGATTAGATTTCTAATTGATCATGGAGAACTGTTACAGTTCGATTAAGCTCATCATTTTTAGAGTATTAATTAATATGACGCCTTTTTATAATAAATTCTTTTAACCCTTCAAGTTACTATTTTTTTTATTCCTTCATATTTTCATCCATACTGTGCATTATGATATTCATTCATCCACTTTTGTTTTACTCCAGATCTTCTTCACTCTAATTTTTATCAATTATTGTTATGTTATTTGCCTGTTTATTTTGTCTCTTGTATGTTTCTTTCCAATAATGTAACTGCAACTGTGTATTTTTTATTTTTTTTGGTTTTTAATAAAGTCCATCTATATCTATACCCAAACCAGAAATGGGCCATTTGAACCGTAGAAATGGAGGTGTGTTGTATTTTTAAGTATTAAGGTATGCTGATGAGCCTTCCTGTAAAAAGGGTCTGTACAAGCGAATGTGTGATGTGTGAGTTTTAAAAGTCGTACTACCCTAGTTGGCACTATTACAAAACAAGATACACTAATTAGGCTTAAATTACTGCCTACTTCAGTGAGCTTGTTCATGGCAAGAGCCATAAGAAACAATAACATAGATATTATTGCACTTTTTTTCACTAAAATAACTAATTTATAGAAATTGCATAGCTTTTATTTGTGTGCTTGTGTGTGTAATTTTAATATACAATATACTTTAAAAACTTCTCCATTATAAATTAATAGAAAAAATATAATTGAAATAAAATGATCAACTAACACTCAAATTAAATATTTAAAAATTACTAATATTTTATTTCTAGTTAGAAGGAAATAAAAACTATAGAACGATGTAAGTCTTAAAAAAGCGTTTTGTTTTATTGCGCATGAGTAAATAAGAAATAATAAGCGTTTTCTTGAAGCATCGAGTAATAAAATGCTTCAGTCAGTTCCTAAACTTTACAAATCCTTTTCGTGAAACCTCAAGAAAGCAAAAGTTTATTAGACACATCAAACGCTTTCCAGTAACAATGGAAATGCTGTTGGAGACCAAGCCGTCTCCGAAGCTATAAATTTCAACCACCAAGGGACGAGGGAATCACCATCAGTAACCACAACCACTCTCAGAAGAAATCCTTAGATTTGGTCCATTTATCTTTTAGCGGAAAGAGAAAAAGCCTTTTTTCGTCTCTTCGAAGCTTCGAAAATTTTACCTCAAAATCTCCAAGTTGTAGTAAGGACAATCGATATAAATTTCTAGAAGTTGAATTTGCTGCAGTACTGCTGACTACTGTATATTTTAGATATCCATATACCTTCCTTAAAGTTGAGTGAGCATAAAATTTGATATATTTCATAGGTCTTCTTATTTCCTGCCATAAATAAGAAATATTCAAATTTTAGTATTTCTTTTCTGGGGTATGAGGAGTTTGTCAAACCGTTTGATAACTGAAAAAATCAATATATGGGCAGAAGTTGCTTTTTGTTGTTGAATTCTTTTCTTTCGTTCTTCTTTTGAAGAATAGGAACCATGTGTTTTTCAAAAAAATATGTTAAATTAAGTTAGTTTGGTGATAGTCATTCAAATAAATATATTCATTGAACTATTAAGGATTATATTTTTTTTAAAGCGATATTCTTTATCAGTAGTTTAGTTACCTGACTTTACTTTATTTCTCGAACATTGAATATATTATTTTAACATTGAATTCACGAATTTTCTATTGGTAAAAATAATGAATACTTTCTTAAATATGAACTATGTCAAGTGATTTATACTTCCAAAGTATTTTAATAAATGTTTTTTATAAAAAAGCATGCAGGCGTAAATACATACATACACAAGTATGTATATGTACTTATATAGACTTAGAATGTATTCATATTTATGAGATTTTCTAACTTTAAATGTAATTAAAAAACAATTTCAAATTTTTAATTAATTTTAAATGATTCTGATTAAGGTATTTGCAAGCAGAAGTTCTGTAGAAAATGTATTTGCATTTTAGGAATAAAAGAAATCACAGTAATTATATCGGGTAATACATTTATATATCGATTTTAGCAAATTGGCTGGTATGACGTACGAATTGCGTGATATCAGACTAATCCATAGTGATAAAACTCATTCTCCTAACATTTTCCAACATAGCCGTGTTTGAGTTTCATGCAGAATCGCCAACAAAACTGTACTTTGTGAGATAGGAAATATCTATAAGGGAACTAAATTTTAACTTATGACTCTATTTTTCCACAAACTTGCTCAAAATATCATTTATTTCTTTATTTCAAGAAATGCATTTAAAAGGTAATTTAAAATAGAATTTCTAAAATACAAAGATGTTTTTAAAAACTAATGAAATTTCTACAAATAATTTGACATTTTACAATACAACGATATTTCTACAATGCAATGGATTTTTTTTGTGTATTAATAAGTGTTTGCCAGGTCATTGCTTTGACTTTTCAACACATGATTTAGATGAATTGCTATAATTTCATTTTTCCCCCAAAAAAGTATTATAATAATCAGTATAAGTATAGGATCGAAACGCACCAGTTTGATGTATCGCATACATTTATTATTATTACACACAGTATTCGCCATAAAATTATAATTCAGATGCACTTTTTCTTTACACATTGAATTATTCTTATAATGTGTCATAATAAATTTCTTCTCATTTTTTTCAACCATGGGGCATAAGGAAATAAGCGCTCTTAAAATAAGTTAATTTACTTAAAATGGATTTCATAAAAATATTAAAAATAATTTTGTTTATGCATTATTTTATTGAATAATGACATAAAAAGTTTGATTCGTTTAACTGGCACAATTTTTTGAATTAAATGATGATTAATGTTATTAAATGATAATTAAATCTCCTTTAATTATTATCTATAATATCATAGATGTGGAAATTCATCAGAATCTCCTGAAAAAAATTTTGTCGATATTTTTCTACACAAATTATATATGTTATGAATTAATATAATTATAGTCATCTCAAAAAATTTATCAATGTGATAGATATAATGAAACTTTTAGTGAAATTTCAACCTATACATGGTCTAAACCAAATCTACGAAACGAGGGCGATTCTCCTGAATTCTCAAGCATAAAAACTATTTCTACAGAAGAGTGAAACCTATTCTCTGAAGCTTTAAGCTTCAGTTATATGAGAAAAATGAGGGGAAATCCTAAAGCGCTTGTTTTCTTGGAAAAGAAGAGAAATAAAGGATTGTTTCTTTGTTGTACTGATGGATCTAAGGCGATTTTGATAAGGAGACTATTCCAGCAAGTGGCTAACTCACGTAGAAAGTATCGATTCGTTTCATCGAGTTATCGACTATTGGACAATGTATTATCGCTTAGGTCACGAGACCTATGTCCCTACGATTTTACACGAGAACTATGTTTATCACATTAAGCGAGTCCCTAAGATGTGGATTTGATTTTAGAAAGATTTATAAGAAAATGAGCCACATAGTATGGAGTTTGAAGAAAATCCAATGATAATAATTATTTTCAGGTGGAAACAAAACATCACTTTGCTTCTTTACTTATCAAAGAAAAAATAAGCTGTCATTGTAGCATATTCAGTCCATAATTAAAGCTTACCTTGTACCCCTATACCAGTAAACTTTTTGAGTGAAGAGATATGGGGATTTTGATTTAATTAAAAATTGTCAAGAATTTCAAAATCAAGACAATATTTGAATTTGCCACAATTTGTGTATTAAAGTGTTGGAAACCGAATGAAAAACTATTTGACAGCTGTTTGTTTGACAACTAATAGTGACAACTAATAGTTAAAAACTAGTGACATCTAAACTATTTCACAACTAATAGTGACAACCAATAGTTAAAAACTAGTGACAACTAAACTATTTGACAACTAATAGCGACAACCAATAGTTAATAATTAGTGACAACTAAACTATTTGGCATCTAATAGTGACAACCAATAGTTAAAAACTAGTGTCAAATAAACTATTTGACAACTAATGGTGCCAACAATAGTTAAAAATTATTAACAACTAAACTATTTGACAACTAACAACTTCAATTGTTATTAAAAATGGAGTGTTACCCTATAGAAAAAAGTTTTAACGCAAGATTTAAATTTAACAAAAACATTTTTTTCTTTAAATTATTATATATTTTTTGAATAATAAAGTACAAAGGATATGATTATGTATGGAGTAACTCAGATGGAAAATTGCCTCCATGGCATACGAAATACGAAACCTTGACATACGAAATCTTTTGTCGAAATCCCCCATGACAATCTACATAAATATGAAATAATTGCCTTGACGAATTTTCTTCTTCAATGTACTGATGGTTTCGGCATGTTAGCAATAACGTTTGATTTCACATAACCCCATATAAAGTAATTCATTGGTTCTGAATCACGTGATCTTGGGAGACAATTTTCTAATTACTGAAATTTGGCTACCAGAGTTTTGTTACTTTTTAAAATATTGTTCAACAATGAAAACACGTTTTTTTTCATTGTTTAATGAATACGTTTATGAATGAATCTTTATTAATCTTAAATTATTGAATGTCAAATGTTTTTTCAGAAGATCACCAATACTTTATAGTAAGAATAGTGAAAATTCAAATCTTGCATTATTTTCAGTGCACCCATTATAGTCTAGTATTTGTTAATTCTAGACAGTTTGGATATAAAACAATATACCTTACAGTTTGTATTAAAACGAGTGTTTCCAAAAAACAAAGCATATATCTATGGCTTAAAAAATGAAAATAAAAAATAACAAATGTGAAAAAAGACTATTTATTGTATTCAAAATGTAGAAAGAACAAAAAGTATATAATATTCTCATTTTGAAGGAAATATTGATTAGATATTTTGAAGCTTGAGCTTTCATCTTTAAGAGAGCTTAATAAAACATTTATCGAAATACTAAATTGATTTCTGTTTTAGAGAATGAAATATATTACGATTTCTTAGCCTGATGATGATATTGGATAAAATCTTCCAAAATTTTATTTATAACCTGAATCGTTATATGCGTGTCTATTAAGAGAAGTTACAGCATTATGTGATAAAGTGTTATTAAAAGGGCAGAATCATTTAGATGTGAACCTAATTATTTTGAGTTAGTTTTATAGTTTTTGATAGTAAATTCCTATAAAGGATTTCTGGTTTAGTATAATAGAAAGTTAAATGCAGCAAAACGCGGGAATATTTTCTGCATATACACCTAAGGATTTCTGACATAAATGTTAAAGGCATGGTCTATTATTTATCTCATGTTTTGCAGATAAATAGATGTCATTTGTATGAAATTCAGTTAAGCATCGCTATTAGTGCTGGTTAACTCAAAAAAGCAAATGCTTGAGTTTTAAATAAAATGTGAAAATGTGGTGCTAATGATTATTTGTATTTCTTAGTATCTTGAAATTAATAATTGCATATCCAGATATTTGGCAAGATAATTTTCAGTCGAAGAAATTCAAAAAACAAAAGTAAAAATCTAGAAAATGAATTATGTAAAAAAAATCAGTGAAAAAAGAAATATCTGCCAATATTTCGAATTTTGATAAACAATATTAGGATTTAAAGCTCCTTTGCACTATGAAATTATTTGAAACGCTCTAAACTATTAACAAACCTGAATTATTCCCTCAATTTTCACCATTAATGCAATCAAATAAATTATTATTATATTATTCTTTACTTATTACCATCAACTAATATTATTAAAAGTGTAGAAAATTTGAGCTATAGAAAAGAAATTCTAAGAAAATTAGAATATTCGTACATTTTTTTTTTGTTTATATAAGTTAGTTTCAATAACCTGTACATTATTTTTCTATTCTTATAATTTTTAAAAATTATATTTCCAAATTTTTTATATTATTTATATATTTTCAAATAAATGTACATATATTAATGTTATTTAGAGAGAAACACTTTATTTTTCCATTACAAATAAAAAAATGCAATATTAAATTGGAAATGAGAATTTTTCATTTTTTTTGTGAAAAATAGTTTTATTTAATATCAAATACTAGTTCCACTAAATATATATCAGTAGCTGAACTTCAAAACAATTTCAACTAAGTAATTTGTTTTGTTTTTTTGGACGTAGAAAGTCTACATGATTTATTTACTTTCTTGAATTTATTGAATTGTTTAGAGAATTGCTCTGTTAAATCAAAAGAAAATTACTTTCTTATATCTAATACTTTTGATTCTTATGATATCAGAGAGAAACATATCACAAAACAAAACAGTATTTCATGTGCGAAATAATTCGCTGTTATTTGAAAAATGAAAAAAAAGTAATATGTATCTTCTCTAAGACTTATTTTTCTTTTGTTTCAATTCAAAAGTATTTACTTAAATTAATTTCAAGAAAGGGAGATTCAATGTTTTAATAACATCAAATTTACTTCGCTATCTTCAAAATATGAGTTAAGTTTTATTGAAATTCTTTGAAGTGATTTTCTTTCTGCAATCGAATGATAAAGTTCCTGGTTAATATTTTTTTGATGAAATAGAATTAGTACTTTTTTACTAAAACAATAATACTCTCAGTTTATGGAAATTCTTTTATATTTGATCTCTGAATTCGGTCAGGAAATCTTTCCGTCACAAAAATTAATATTATTTACTCTTATATTTGAATTTTTTGCCTGCTAATACAGATTACCTAAGATATCGATTACAAACTTACACAAATGAATCAAAGTATCTGTAATAAATGGGATCGTAAATATAAAAGGTTCGCTTTTCTAAGTAAGTAAAAGTTGTTTAGTTGTAAGTTTCTAAGTAAGTAAATAAAAGTTGTTAAGAGAAAGGAAAATATACACAGGATGAAATAATAATTTTAAGAAGCTGCACATTTTTATTACGATCTAATTATTAGGAAAGCATAAAGTTTTGCCTATAAGACTTATTATAAACAATAAATGCAAGTAGATAAACAATAAATGTAGTAAGTAATATCTATAACAAATCTTTTATTTAAAGAGGATTTTAAAAGAAGAATGATGTTTTGTTTGCTATTATTTATACATTTCTTTTCAAATGTTATTATCGTTTGTTTCAAACATTTTATAAATATCTTAGATTTTTTAAAATGGGAGAAAACACTAAAGCCATAAAAATTATTTTCTTTAACAATTTAAAGAAGGATGCAAATTTTGATGGACATCGGGAATTCATTAATAAATTTATAAATTGATTAAAAATTCAAAAATATTTCCTTTATTAGCAACGAAAACGCAAAATAAAAGATAACGACAACTATATATGGAAATCTTGTATACACTAAAAGTTAATTTTAATTAACATTTATGCATTAATATCATAAATTCAATCTATACATAAATTTAAAATAATTATTTGAACAATATAATGTTTTTCCTATATAAAATATCATAAACAATAGACTCAAAGTTGAACTCAATTTCGACCTCAAATCTTTTATGTAAAAGTGAATTTTAAAAGATGATGAAAATTACTTTTGTTATCACTTATTCATTTCATCCAAGTGTTAATCAGTTTCATCATATAATTTTTAAATCTGTTAATTTAAAAAAAAATACTCGACTAACTAAAATTTCGAAAAAATACATTTCCATAATTTAAAGAAAGATTCCACATTTTATTGAATATATTAAAAAGTAATTTATTGATAAGTATATAAATATGGTTGAAATATACTTAATATTTCCTTTCAATAATAACATAAACACAAAGGAAAAGATAACGACATCTAAATATAAAATTATATTTTCAGTTAATAAATATAATCTATTACGATTATTTATTAAAAATTCCTAAATTTAATACACACGCATATTAACAAACATAATTTCTAGTTATTCTTTCCAGTTTAAAAAAAACAATCGTAAAAAAGTAATCTTTCAATTTTCCTGTGAAAAATATTAAAAAAAAATAAGTTACTAAATTGCAGTGATGATTTTTTATATGAAAAAAAGTGTTTCTTTTTATTTCAATTAAATTAATAAATCAATTAAAATAATATCAAAATAAATTTAAGTATAACTTTCTTTATAGATCTTCTTGATACTATTATAAATGGGATAATATATTCTTTTAAAACAGCACTACACTTCTTTCACAAAACTAATACTTGATAAAAACTTGTATAAATTAAAGTTGAGATAACGGTTTAATACGGTTTGATTTTGCATACTTTTATAATTATTATTGTTTAAGTTTGGTAGAAAATAGCCATAACAGATTTGTTTCAACACTTTCTGCAATTTAACACTAATAGTCTACAATTTTGCTGTAGAGACACAAATTTTGATTTACAATTTATTTTCATCACATTTTCTTAAGATTGCAGTTCATTTTGTCCCTACATAAACAATTTTTTTAATATTCTTCGGCCGAAGAAATAGAAACAACATATTTTAAATTATTTATTTTAATCTGCGTTTTTAATGACCCCCTTCAAATAAAAATAGGAATTATTGCAAAAAATATATTAAATACGTTCAGTCAAATTTAGATAACTGATTATGGCGAATTTGTCGTTTGAAAATATTCATTGACTCTTTTAATTATTTCGATATATATCCAATAAATTTCCGGATAATATATTTGATATACACTGAAGTGACAAAAGTCATGGGATGACTGTTAATATCGTGTCGGTCCTCCTTTTGCCCAACGAAGTGCAACAACTCGACGTGTCAAGGAGTCCACAAGTCGTTGGAAGTCCTCTGCAGGAATATTGAGCCATGCTGTCTGTATAGACTTCCATAATTGTGAAAGTGTGGATGGTGCAGGAGTTTGGGCACGAACGGACATTTCGATGATGTCCCGATCTAGGTGACCAGATCATGCGCTGGAATTGTCCAGAATATTCTTCAAACCAATCGCGAACAGTTCTAGCCCGGTGACATGGCGCATTGTCATCCATAAAGATCCCATCGTTGTGTGGGTTCGTGAAGTCCATGAATGGCTGCAAGTGATCTGCAAGCAGCTGAACATAACCATTTCCAGTCAATGATCGGTTCAGTTGCACCAGAGGACCGAGTCCATGCCATGTAAAAACAGCCCACACCATTATGCAGCGACCACCAGCTTGAACAGTGCCTTGCTGAAAGTTTGGGTCCATGGCTTCGTGGGGTCTGCGACACACTCGAACTCTACCATCAGCTCGTAACAACTGGAATCGTGACTCATCTGACCACGTCACGGTTTTCCACTGGTCTAGGGACCAGTCGATATGCTTACGAGCCCAGGAGAGTCGCTGCAGGCGATGTCGTGCTGTCAGTAAAGGCACTCGAGACGGTTTTCTGCTATCATAGCCCGAGGAAGACAAATTTCGCCGCACAGTCCTATCGGACACGTCCCTCGTACGCCCCACATTGATTCCTGCAGTTATTTGACGAAGTGTTGCGTGCCTATTAACACTGACTATTCTACACAGACGTCGGCGGTCTCGGTCGTTAAGTGCAGGTGGTCGCCCATTTCGCTGTCCATGATGGGATGTGAAGCCTGAAATTTCATACTCTCGGCACACTCTTGATACTGTGGATCTCGGAATGTTGAATTCACTAACGACATCCGCAGTAGAATGACCCATGCGTCTAGCTCTAACTAACTCCACGATCAGAGTCTGTTAATTCTCGTCGTGCCGCCATAAATCACGAAAAACCTGTTCACATGAATAACTTGAACACAAATGAAAGCTCTGGAAAACGAACTGCGCATTTATACTTTTACGCTGCGATACTACTGCCATCTGTATATTTGCATATTGCTATCCCATGACTTTTGTCACTTCTGTGTATATCGTTACATTATTTTATGATTTCAATAGCTCTAAAATAATTTTTGATTTCAAAATGTATAACATCGGTAGTTACTGCATTTATTATGAAAATGGAGTAAAGTTATATTTCCTTAGTGTGCATCTTTTCAAATCATGGATATATAAAATAATATTCAATATCATTGTTAATGCCACACTTAATATAATTAATTTGATTTATATTTTGACTGAGAGAATGTATATCAAAATAAAAAAATGTATATATTTTTAATATTAAGCATTAAATATTTTCTAGAAAGAATATACTTATTTATCTGTACAATTATTGGCATTAATTTTATTTACAAGCATTATATTGCCAAACAGAATATACAAAGTTTTTAATTTGTTTATAATTTTTTGACATAATTGGAAAGTTAAAAATAATTAATTTCTACTACATATATGTTATCATGTCAAAGATTGATGTTAATTTTGGAATGAAGTAGACAAAATTCTATAAGCGAGAAAAATTGATTTTATTATCTTCGTGTTCCCACCGCATTTACAAAAACTCGGACTTAAAATAAATAAGCTAATGACTACAGCAAATAAAACCTATAAAAATGTGATTTTGAGTATGTGATTATGTGAAATGAAATAAATAGGAAATATGATATTTTATTTTAAACAATTAATGCAAGGCAAAGGTTTTGGATCGTTGGCAATACTGAAATCGCCAATTCAATGAAACAATTAAAATGAATAAAAATATAATTTAACTTGCCCGAGCATATGGTGATAGGCTGTTAAAGAAATTATATTCTAACATGATACATTGGAATATGCATAACGGATTTCCTTTTGATCTGTTTATATTTGAGTTATCAATATTATAAAATCACATGGAGGCGGTTATAAATATTTATGCTCATCGAGGAATAACTTTAAATAAAACATAATAATTTCAGAGTAAGAATGGAAACATTAAGCATTTATAAACACAAAGTATATATTTAACTCTAAACTGTAAAAATTATTTGAATAAATAAAATTGCAACCTAAATCAAAGCATACACACGGTCAAAACAAATCAGCACTCAAACCAAAAATTTATTTCAAAGTTCAAAGATAAAAAAAAAGAATTTCAACGAAGTTCCTAACCAGTAGTTTCGGAACAATATTTACAGAAATAATTTCTAATATTTCTAGTGAAAGCAGAATGAAGGAGAGGAAGGGGTAGAGAAAAGAAGAAATCAAATCAGGAGTTCAAACCCCAGAAAAACCTCGTATGAAAAAAAATCAAACAAAAAATTTGAGTCAATAAAAAAGTGAAAAAAATTGCCCTGAAGAAGATGGCAAACCCGAAACTTCATATTGTCTATGCCATCCAATCGTTATACGCAACCGGGCGTTCTATTTACTTCTGTAGTACGGTTCGTTAGGATATTCGAAGGAACGTGTGCATACAGAACCGTAAAGATTCGGCAAAGATGGCGGCCACCTGAATGCGTAAGATCGTTTGGTATGCAAGCTGAGGCAGACGACAAAATAAAGCTTCTGGAAAAATATAAAAAAAAATGGCGGAGTTGGCAGTTTTATTTTACAATGACGAATGACAGAAATGGAAGAATCATGTGTAGCTTGATGACTGCGAGAGATAAGATTTTCGTTGTTTGTTTTCAGCTTCGCTCTGCTGTAGTGTGTTCTTTTCGGGTTCTTTCTTCTGTTTTTATTTTCTTGCGGAAGAGATTTAGAATGCTCTCCGCCTTGATTTTTATTTTTCTTACCTGTATAAATATATTTTTCTCAAGAGATTTTTTTTTCTTGAGTCGGCTTAGAACAATTCTTTCTTTTCTATTTTCTAAAAAAAAATGTAGTCCCCAGCTTTTATTTTGCACCTGAGCTACACATTTTTACGGAATCCTCTTTTTTCTTTTGATATGAGGGTGATTTGAGACAAAAAAGACAACTTTATACTTTCAAAACAATGCAAATGTAAATATTTGGAATTCCCAAAAAATAAGGTCGACATTCATAAAGAGTAAAAAAGGTGCTACCCTTAATCTTAAGAATATTCACAATCACAATACTCAGATATCATTATATTTAGAAATTCCTAAACATTTGATAATTTTTTTATCCATAAGCTCTTACGGGTTGAATATTAATTAAAATTTTAAATTTTTATATAACCTTTTTCATGACCTTTTAAAAACTGGAATCCAGTTTGTCTTCAAAAGTTATTCAATGTTATAGTGGAGACAATTAATATCTTATAAAAAGAACACATATTTAATTTGTAAGTATTTCATCTTAACAAAAATGTTTTATTCAAAATGCAGGCATGAATCAGTTAACTGATTTTCAACAACATTGTTTCAAGATATTTTTAAAATATAACAGTGTGAGCTATTAAATTGTCTTTGTACTATCATTAAAATTATAGTTTCCTATTTCTAACGTACAACTTTTTTGTGACTTGACGAATCTTTGTTTTCAAAACATCATGTAAATTAGCCAAAATCATGCAAATTGAAAATTCTTCAATAAAGAAGATAATATTTTCTGTTTCCCCAAGTCAGTTTTTATTTCGAGGTTTTATTTTAACATTTCGTCACGTATTATAATCAAGCTCGGACCGAAAATTTTTCAAGAATTCTGAAGCATCTCATAGATCTGGAACGTATAAGGGTTTTAAATTCTCTCCCGTGGCCTCTTGATGTAGATACTTCAATAAATTGTATTGCAAAGGAAGATGGAATAAGCCTTTTTATCTCAGGAATCTTACAAATCAGACAGTGTTCAAGTAATTACCATAAATTTTATTACAGTTTTAACATTCTTGAAGGCTAATACTAAATTCTTAGGCTAAAAATAGAAATAAGAGCATTCCATAAATATTAAAAGATCAAATCCTCTTAACAACTAAATGTGGTTACAATCAAATAGTTGTAATACATCTTTAGAGGTAATCTAATAAATGATATAACTGTTACTAATGTTTAGTAAAATTTAAATATTCTGTAAGAATATTTAAATGAAGTAAGTGAAATATCATATAGAAAAATGATTTGAAATATATAGATACATCATAGTGAATATCATATATTAAGTGAAATATAATGCATAGATAATATCAGGGAATAAATAAATGAGTATGTGAAATGTCTTATAAAATAAGCATTGTTATTACAAGAATTTTACAAATCAGACAGTGCTCAAATAGATGACCGGATAATAGATATTCTAAACAACTCAATAGATCTTCTAAACAACTAAATGAGATTAAAATCAAATAGTTGTAATAAATTTGAAGATAGTCATCTAATAAACCATACAATTTTTACTAATACTTTGTAATATTTTAATATTATGCTAAAAGAATTTTTAAATGAATTGAAATAAATGAAATATCATATTGATATTTTATTTCAATTCTCTGCAAAGAATGAAAACTAAAAAGGATCCAAAGCAATGTATAGAACACATGCCGAATATACAGGATCCAAATATGGAATATAAGTTTTTTTAAACTAAAAGTTGCAAATTATAAGTTTTCGAAACTTTTATATAAATGTACATCTACGAAAAACAAAAGACATTGACATGCTAAGCACTGCAAGAAAAAGCTAAATGGAAGTTGTTCTTGCTCTAAAATGTTCCGTACAGAAAAGCAGTTGGTTCAATAATGTCATTACGAATCATGTCAGCGCCTCAGAAATGAATATGAAATATTATAATAACACATATTTTTAAACTCTGTGCTGACTTTAATGAATGTCTAAATGCCACATTATATAAGAATAGAAAGCAATTTTTCTGTATTACCTATATTTAAGCAAGGAATAGTTACGTAATTTTATATTAATTCTATTGAAATATTATTACTCTTCAAATTAATTTTCCCTCCAGATAACAGCAGTTATCATATGTTTACTGTGTTTTTTTTACTTAGAAAAATATTATGAATCAGAAGTCCATTCATAATTATTATTGAATAAAAGAAATAAAACTTAGTAAGAAAATTAATATAATAACATAAAAACAATTGAAATAACCTCTTATCCTTCATCAAATAATATTTTCATTCATTTAATTGGTAATTTAAATATTTTTTAACATTAAAAATACTTTTATTTTATTATATATTATTTGAAAAGCCTCGGGTTACTGAAAGGTTTAATCATAGCATTATATTACAATTATTTGATTTATAAAGTTTCTTTTAAATAGTTTTCCAATTAATAGTATGAGCATCTCTCTTCATCTCTCTTTTCATTAATTGATTACCAATTGAAAAAAGAAGAATTTAGATTTCTAAGTTTTTATATTCAAACAAATGAATAAGATAATTTCCTTTTTAAGTATATGTTTCAAATTACCTTATGCTTTAGTTTGTTTAGTAATTTATTTTATTCTTTCAGCTTCTTTTAGTTTAAATAAACTATTTTCAACTACTGAATACTTAATTTTGATTAAAGCATCATTAATTGAGCAAAACTTTAAGTGTATTTGATTATGGGGTTTTGGATTTCGAATCCCAATTAGTATTGACCAATCAACGGTTGAAGGTATCTTGATAAAATCAGAGTGTGCCCTATTCTAGTAATTTTAGAAAATTTCGAGTACTTAATTAACAATCAAATTGGAAATAAGACTTGAATTCAAATTGATATGGAACTGTGCCTTGTGAATTTTTAGCTACACTTTCCTACTTTGAGCTTGGCTTCAAAATTTATCAAGATAATTCTTATTCATCAGTCTGAATGTAAGCTCAACTTAATGAGATAACACAGTTACTAAACGGTTTTAGCATTTAGACTGGACAAATTGCACTTGCATAGTTATGTTTCATTGTTTTTTTTAATAATGAAAGATAAAATTTATACATACAATAATCAATAGATATACTTAAGTAATGTTTCCCTCCTACTGAAATCCTCCAACCATTTTAAAACTGTACCTGCAGAATCAGTGAGATATCTGTATAATTTTGATTTGAAAGATGATTGCAAGTTTAGCCTGTATACTTCAGTTGATACTACAGCCAAAATTAGAATGATACACGCTGATTGTACACCTAATGATTGCATTCCATTGATTTGGAAGGAATCCATCAATTTATTGTTGCTCATAAATTAATAGCTTAATAAACATGTATATTGTATTTATTACATATTATAAACATTGAAGTCTATATAATTTTGATTTGAAAAAATGTCTCTATAAATGTAAAACATGTATAATCTTTTTGAAACTGCATCCAAAATTAAAATAAAAGACCATATATTACTTATAGGGATTATAAATCTACTGATTGTAATCCACTGATTTTGGATTACTATATCAAATCATTATTTTTTATAGATTAATAGTTTAATAGGCATTTCTATTTTATGTATTACATGTTATAAATGTTTATTCTGTATAGACTTTATTTGAAAAATGTTTGCGTATATATAAAACACGTTTTTACATATACTACATGTAAAATGATGCTACATGCAAAAGTAAAATTATGCTTTTGAAATCGCCAACGGGTATTTTACATCTACTAAGCCTTCAAATGATTTCTTAGGACCATTTCAATTCCTTTTTGCTCATAAAAGAATAGTTTAATAAACATTACTATGTTGCTGTTGTTACGTATGAAACTTGCCATGGACAAGCTCCGCTGATTATATCAGCAGATTTTAAGCAGAAAGGAGCTTCTCTTATTTCAAGTTGCGCCAACTAGGGCCAAGGGTACGAATTAGCTACAAACTCATCACAGTCGCTTGCGCAGCCCCTTTTTACAGGAGGATATAGCCACACATCTCACAGATAGCACACAGAAGAACAACCATGCCTTAACCGGGACTCCCAGAACACGAGGAAGACGTGCTACCTCTGAGCCAGAAGGCCGGTAATCATTACAATAGTTAAAGGAACATTTGACTCAACTGATATAGGGTTAAAATTTAGTATTGATGAAAATGGTAAAACGAAACTTCAGAAAATAAAAGTTACTTGCTTTTATTTTCCAATCATGTTTAGAGAGTATGATACAAAGAACTGCAGACACAATTTATTCTTAATCATGGTAAAAATTCAAATAGCAGTTTTAACAATTCAGTCTAAATTATGGCTAAAAAATGTTGGTAAAAAAATTATGAATAAAAGTTTGAATTCAGCGATAAACTGACATATTTTTCATTTTATTTAGAAACATAACATTTAAAATAACTGAAAATATTTCTACCTTACCAATAGGGAAGGATGTATCCTTAAATCTATTTTCAAGTAATCGTTAAAAGTTTTTCGTAAC
Organism: Argiope argentata; assembly: GCA_026289955.1. Lineage (NCBI taxonomy): Eukaryota > Metazoa > Arthropoda > Arachnida > Araneae > Araneidae > Argiope > Argiope argentata. The sequence continues at coordinate 1,662,440 of JAOUZG010035502.1, read as the reverse complement.
AAAAATTTATTCTAAATGCTATAAAATATGATTTTAAGAAAAAATAATAAAATTATAGGGAAAAGGTGAATATATATACATTAAAAAAAGCCTATTATCCAAAAGAGTCTATTATCCTATTCTATTAAAATCCATCTTTATTTAGTCAATATTATTTATTTATTTATTTATTTCAACTAAAAATTGAGGTAAAGCGTCATTTTCAAGAAAATATTTCAAGAAAAATAACATAGTTGCAAAATATTCTCAGCATAAGGTGGACGGAAAAGTAGTTTCAGGCATCTGAACCTATTTATCCTCTTTTTGTGCTCAGAATGTATCATTTTCGTATAAAGCTTAACAAGCATTTCCTGCGTTGTTTACGTCATTTCCCCAGGAAATTTATATTTAAGCTTTCAGTACTTCGATATTTGAGTAGGATGGGGTTAAGGAAGAGAAAAAAATAAGGAAAAGAAAAAAGAAAAACCTGAATATCAGCCAAAAATCGATTTATGTGTTTTTAATGTTTCTGGAATATCATTCAAGCGAAAAAAATGTTAAGTCCCTGTCGGTCGTTATTCAGATATCGGAAGGCATAGGATTTGCGTAGAATTTCTTCGAATATCCCAGTATATTTTTCAAAAGGGAGAAATAAAACGAGTAAGGAGTAACGTTCTACATAAGATCATTTTTAACGGCCATCAGATATTTCAAATGTGGTCGAGTCGCGAGTGTGGTTCTTCCCAAACTATTTTTCAGTATATTTGATTTCGGTGGATACGCCGCCCAGCCCTCACAGGGGACGCTTTACTCAGGGGAATATTTATTTACGCACTGCGAGTTCCGAGCTCGGATAAACAGCTTATTTTTATTTGAAGAAAGTGTTTTTGTTTCCGCTGCGACACAGACAGTTGAATTATTAATGTTTAAAATATCTATATATATTTATATATGCATTTGAATCAAAAATTCTGTCTAATATGTAATTTTTAGAATTTGTTGATAATGAATTAAGTAAAAGTCTTTATTTAAACATCAAATACATTTTCCTGTTGTTGTTACCAATGTTACTTGTCATAGCTGACTAAATCAAACGTTTTAAGCTGAATTTTAGCGTCTCTTGTTAGAATAGCGCCTTCTAGCGTCCATGAGCAAGTATTAGCTACTCATATGTTACAACTATTTTTATAAGATGAACTTCATCCATGTATTTCATTCACGATCTTAATTTAGAACCGAATCAGAGAAAGATTACCTCTTATCCATACCCCTAGTAGGATCATCTCGCCTTAGATAATTACTGTGACAAATTTATGTAGGCACCAGCTACAATGTACACGGAAAGTCTTCGATCGACATTGATTCGTGTTCACAACCTAAAGGATGCGAACCAGTGTCCTAAAAACAGGGCTTTCCCAATCTATGCATTTTTTTATTGTCAAAAATATTCTTACACAATTTATACATTAAATTTGGTTTTTTATGACGAATGTTTTTTTTATTTATCAAATTTATTTAAAATAAATTGAATAAATAAAAAAAAATTCTTTAAAATTAAGTTTGCTATTTTATCCTGTGCTCTTTTGCATGTTCTGATCTCATGAGGTCAAAATTAATGAGTGGTATTTTACATATATCCTTGAACTTAAATGACTTTACAACAATAAGCGATTTAATTCCTCCAAAACTAGAATTTTAGCCATATTGTACGTAGCTTCAATTAAAATTATTTTGGAGTAAAAGAAGTCAAATAATCCCTATATATATTGTAGGTGATTAGCGGATAGCGCTTATCTTATTATCTCCATACACTAGATTTGTTAAGTCACGTCAAATAATGAAGCAAACCCATTCCAAAATCTTTAAAAATGTCAGTCTACATAAGCTTACGTGTTAAGCTTTTATATAAATAATTTCAACTACCATTATTTTCAACAATTAGTAATTATTTTCTTTCTTTTGCAATTATGGTAATAGTTAAATATATTTCATTTACATAAACTATTTTAATTTGAATTATATCTAACATATCCGTTTGAAATGAAATCTGTAGAAAAAAAAATGAATGTTATTTCACCGAGTAAGCAATCTGTTACTTACATAACCCTGGTGTTCGACATCAATTTATAAAGATCAGCAATTAACTGCTAAAAAAAAGGACAGTAATAAAGAATGTTGACGAAACTTAAACTTTGATGAAATATAAATTCATGGACCTTACCGATCAGATTGATTATTTTGATTAGTAATTTCTATTTAGCTTAGTTTGTTTCATGTGATTTTTTTGTTGTGATCATAATCATTTAACAGAAATTACTCTAGTATTATCTCAAAAAACATTTTTGTTCGCATTTTTTATTATTTTTACGACGAAATTGCAGTTTTCTTTAAAACTATTTCGATCTCAAATCAAAAGCAAAAGTTAGTATGAATTATTAGTTTATCTTTTAATTACCATATGCTTATTTAACAATTATAATGAATAATATATGTTCATATCAATCAGTAATTTTTGTATAAGAAAAATGGCTTTGTCTTTAGATTTAAATACCATTTAAAAGTCTATTTACTGATACAAAACAACTGAAAATCAAATGCTTTATAATTAAAGTATATATTGAATTAAAGTTCAATTATATAATATTACTTTATAATTGAACAAAAGATATCGGATATTCTTTAAACAATTGCTTACTTAATGTATTTCATTAATAGCTTACTTAATGTATTCTTTTAAAGTATTTCAAACTTATTTTACATCACACAATAAAATTTGAAATTATATCACGAGAAATGAATTATCATGGCAAATGAAATAGCAACTAAACAAATGCTAATAAAATTTAAAAAGGTGTATTTAAATTTTTAATTGATGAATAATAAATGAAGAGATAATGATGAGAAATCTTTAAATTTTGCATTAAAATTTTCAGAAATTATATCTCTTTCTATCTAAACAATCGATAATTGCAATAACAACAATCGTTAGTTAATGATACAGATTTTTTCTTCACATGGAACAAAAGAAATGTAAAATAAGTTTTTTCCTAGTTCATATAATCACTAAAAAAGCGAGTTCACTATAAATAATAAAATAAAATATTTGTAAAGAATACATATAGCTAAGACATAAAGAATTCATTTGTAGTGATATAT
>JAOUZG010035502.1:1630788-1659205 GCA_026289955.1 Argiope argentata | reverse complement strand
TATATATATATATATATATATATATATATATATATATATATATATGAATTTTGTTCAAAACATTCCAAGCGATTTGAAATATCAATAGAGTTAGTTTTCTCTAGTAAGGTTTTTTTTAGGATGCAAGAACGTGAGTTCTTAAAATGAACAGTAAGTTTCTTGATGTCTGATTTATGTGCTAAGAAATGATTTAAAATATGAATAAACTACCAACGCAGGAATTTCTTGGAGTGTTATATGTTACTTTATTTTGATAGCTGAAAAACTTATGTCTCGTTTATAAGAATAACATAATAAAAATAAATATGCTTTCAAAATAAGAGTTAAAGAAAAATATATCATTCACCTAATATTTTATAAATTGTACAGAATTATAAATTACGGGATGTTTTTGGAATTTAAAATTGTTTATTTTATTATTCAGTTAACTATATGTTATAATAATATTGAGAAGACATTGTTCTTAAAGTTAAGCACAATTTTTATATATTTCAGTTTTTATATATGGTTGGAAATGACCTCTATGAAATTCACAGACTTAGTACCGATTTATTTGTTGTTACTTTTATGAATATTTTTCTTTCTAATAATTTAATTTTTAAATGAAAATAATTAATAAAGAAGGGAATTGTAATATATGAAATATATCATCTTTTCTGAATATGAAGATGATTACATAATCTTAGACAAAATAATATTTTTTCTGAGTAATTTCAATAATTTCCATATAAATGCATCGATTATAAAACTGAAAAATTTGGAGAATAATGGACATTTTATTTTTATAATTGAGTGTTGATGTATATTTAAATATAAAAATGTGAATTTAAATGAATAAAAATAATTGTGCAAATCTGAAATATAAAAATTATTCTAACTTTATACCATGTTATTTAGGAAAACCTATGTTCTCTTAAGTTCACTGGGACGCAGAGCAGTTTTTTTTCACACATTGCGTATAACTAATTGGAGTTGTTGCTTTAAATGTTTATCCTTCTGTTACCACATGGAACCATAAAATTTTAATCCTTGTCCTTATGCTTTATTGTAAAAAGACAATTTTATCTTCTCAATATAACTACAATAGAAGAGGATTGATTGTACACTGGTGGACAAAATTAAGACATGATAGGCATTTTCCCAAATATCTCGAGTAATACTGAATAAAAATAAATGGTTTGGCATGGATATAACTTATATTATGGCAATATTGTGTTCAATGCAAAAATTAATGTGCCCATCATTGTCAAGAATTATTGCCAACAGCCCAATGCAGACTGAACTTCATGATGAACTATGGTAATGAAAGTGAGGCTTCTATGGTATGTGGTCGTCTGTAGTATTGTATGTGGTCATCTCTGTCAGATAGCCGGCATGCACAAAGAGTATACTTGCTGGCATTAAGAGAGTTAAGGAGTTCTTGTGGAGGACCCTCCAACTTTTTCACTGGAACAGTTTTTAACTCCGGAATGTTTCTGGGTGAGGTTTGGCGTATCGTAATAGCCTTTCCAAAAGCATCTCATGATTGTTCAATGGGGTTAACGTCAGTAATTTTGGCTACCTAATCCATTCGATGGAATATCTTATCTTTCCAGATACTCCTAAACCAGAACATCCCTATGTCGTCAGACTTTGTCGACCATGAAAGCAAATTCAGGGTCAAGGACACCCCTGAAAAGACGCACATAGGGCTGTAGGATCTCCTGCCTGTACCCCTGGGCATTCACAGAACCAGTGTGAAGCACATGGAGTCTTGTGCTGGTATCTTGCATGATGCATGCCCAGACCACCAGTCCTCCACCAGTATAATGGTCCCTTTCCATGATGTTACTGGGATGGTATCTGGTCCCAGACTCCCTCCTATTCATACATTGGAGCTGTGCCCATTGTTGGTGCTGTCTGCACCATTGTGCACACTCTCTTTTGTGGGAAGGAGTGAGTGAATGCAAATGTCTATCTGGCATACAACCCTCTGTCACCAAGCCTCTTGGCAATTGTATTCCTTGAAACTAATGTCACTGAGGCAACAGCGAGGTTTCTAGACAGTTGTATCGCTGTAGACAAACCGTGAACCAAAATTAGTATACATCCATTAAAAAGGTCGATTTTGCTAATAATACATTTTGCTATAAAAAATTATATCCGTTAGCATAAATTCAGTTATTCTATACACTTCTTTTTCCATAAGGCACAATAATATTAATTTTTAATATACTCCAGTGGGAGAAATTAAATTGATATCTGAAAGCAAAAACAATCTTTGTAGAATTAATTTACAGAATTTAGGATTCTTAAATGCTTATCTATCCTTGTTAAATAACTGACAGAATTAATTTGTTTTCATGAAAAGCGACATCCTCTATTATAACAGAAATGCTTTTTTCTGCTGAAAAAGAAAGTGATTATTTATTTCCGCCTCAGTGAAAACTCCTATTAGGAGAAATACTTAATTTGCAAGAGAAAAAAAGTCCAATCTTCACAGTTAGTGACAAAAAAAACCCTTTACGAATTACAGAAATTGCATTTCTTTTTTAATTATTTTTTCTAATGTATTATTAGAAACCTGGCAATTTTTAATTTTGTTTGCAGAGTTTTAGAAATTTTTCGTGGTTCTTCACTTTTATGTAAATTTTTAAGATTGGTGCAATTTAAATTGCTTATGCAGATTATATTTATGATTTTCTATTGTATATTTCGGTATTTAAATCTAAATATAGAACATGAATTTTATTCTTTGAATGAATTCTCAATTCGACAGTGTCGACTCCGATAACATTTAAATAACGAGATCCGATATTATATAATATAAGTCGGAAAATATTGAAATCAAGAGAAAAAGTACTTAAAGTACAATATAGAAATTTTTAGTTGAATTTAAACAAATCTGAATTTTCACTTAAATACTAGTACTTATTTTGTGATTATGGAATTATGTAACTTATTTAATATTTGTCTTCCAGATTTCTGAAATTTTTATAAGTCTTTATTTGTAAGCTCTCATTAGTAGAGCCATGTTTTCTAAGGTCCTTAATATCTACCTGAATGAGTTACCCAAAAGGGGAAGGAGAAGTGAAAATTGAACCACCTAATATTTATGTTTCAATTGCCAATTTTTAAGTTCTAATTCAAAAATTCTTAAATTGTGAATAAAACAACAACATTTTTAAAATTCCCTTTTTGAAAGTTTTATTTTGGAATTTAAATTAATAACACAGCAGTCGACCTTAAAGAAAAAAGATTAAGTTTCAAAACCGTAAGCAAAATTTCATTTTGTTATATCTGATTCTTGGAAAAACTTTATCCTAGCATGCTCGATTTTAAAAAATATTGTGAAATGAATTCGTCCTTTGTAAATAAGGTAAAATATAAATTTAAATGTTAACCCTCTTTTAAAAATATACCGTTATGACATTATCTAAACCATACTTTGATAGTAGAGTTACATTTATTTATTGACAACAGAAATAAATAATTCTAAATTGTTTAAAATAGTTTCACTTGCTCTAAAAGGAAACTTTACAATGCTTATCATTTATTTTTATAAAAGTTTGCTTACGATAACCCAACAATTATCAAAACTTTCATCCTTATAGAATAATACCCTACCTATTCTAGAAAAAAAATCGTATTAGCCTCATATGATATTGGTCCTTTCATTTATGATCCTTTTCTGGCCACACAAACAAAACGGTCAACACGTAATAATATTGCTAACAAAAACAATTCTCCACACAATGGACCCAGAAAAGACCACCACACCTAGCGATGATGAGAATTCACAATTTCCCATCCAGGGTGCACGTCGGAAAAGATCCACCCTCTTTTCCCTGCCCCTCATCCTTCAGAACATTTCGGTGCCCAAGCCCCTAATCTAATGTTTACGCTTGCCTGTCTCTGCTGCTCTGATTGTCCCCATGCCAGGCTAGCTGCTTCATCATCACCACAGACGGCCTTTACGACGAGCCTTGGCTCCGTTATTTGTTAGACGATTTACTTCTTTTTTTTTTCTTCTGCTCCCATCCTCGGCCGTCCTGGATTATCTCCGCATTTACACTCGGCTGAGAATGTTTGTCCTTACATTCTTCTCACTCTGATGCAAGTGTTTGTGGTGACACAGGAATGAAAGCTACTTTTTGAGAAGGAGAATGTTGTCATGGGGCTCCAGTGGACAATGTCGATGTTAAAATTATGTGTCTGATAAGGAAAAAAAAGATTTCTTCATTATTTTATTTCCTTTTGAATACGTGACGTTCATTCTGTCACTTATTGGTTAAGGGAAGAAAACGTTGCAATTGTCTTTTGTTTGATAATGCAGTAGTGAATGATTAAGAATAAAAGCAATTTATGATATGCTTATCTTTGCTGAAAAAGTAATGTTCAAGCTTTTTGAAAAATTTTCAATGATTCTTTATTGAATTCACTAACATATGATAAAAATGTGCTTGACAAATTGAATGACAAAATTCAACAATAACATTTCATATGATACATATGAAATATTTTTAATCATTTTGTAGTATATTTAAATTACTTTCAAAATAAACATACACTGTCTGATTATTTACTATCATCGAAGTTGTTGATTATCCAAATTTTGATTATAATCCAATCAATTGACCATGCTTTCGAATATTTACCGAAAATTACTAAAAAAAAATTCCATTCAAATATATCCATAATACTGTCTAAATAAAAATAAAATTTAGAAATTTTGCTTTATCAGATATTTACCAGAAGGTAAACGAAATAGCTGCGAGATTTTAAACCATTTGTTTTTGAATAATCTATACTTCTGTTGCTCTTCTTAGTTAAGTTTCATGTTTTATCTTTAAGGCAATGGAATATGGCATTTTCTTTACATATTAAAGTTTTATTTATCTTCATTAATTCCAACCCATCATTAATAGCAAAAAGAAAACTGCATCAAATGTATTATTAAATATATTTTATTTACTTTTTTGAATTTGCTATTTAATTTAACTACATAGAATTATCATTGAAATAAGAACTAAATACATATTGCCAGTGACATCTTCGATATTATAAATATAAAACTCTTTCCATGAAAAAGTTATTATTTTAATGTTGAACTTGGCTATAATTGAATTTTTCAAAAGGCTCCTTAATTATACCAAAGACAGAGTTTTCCCTCTTTTTCGAATAAAGTATATCTTTGTAGCAGCTCATGACATAAATAAAGATGATCATTACAGTCACTTTTATATTCAACTAAAAATATATAATCAGTTTCAAAATCAGATGAATATTTCTTGAGGAATAATAATTATAAAATACAAATAAATACAAAAAAGATAAGCATTAAATACTCATTATGTTATAAAACTCCTTAATTTAACAATATGTCTTAAATTATGGAAAGTTTCCAGATTTATACATTAAACTACTGAAATTTTAAATATTTTTAGCATTACCATAAGAAATCTGTTACAGAAGCTAGTAACAATTGTTATGAGAGTATATTATTTATTCATATTAATATTTATACGCGTACATTTGAATATTATCGTCTCTCAAGATACATTCGAATTATCAAAGATTATTTTAAAATTTATTCAAATCGCTTTCAAAATTGATCATTTCGGTACAAAATGTTACATGAAAATGATTATTGGTTTTAGTTTTTCATTCAGAAACATCATAAAACAAGGAGTTTAAATACAATATATTGAGAAAGTTTTCCTAATGCCGTTTTAAATCTGATTGACAATTTTCATAATGTTAACAGTTTTTAATAAGATAATTTTTCATTGCCAATCTGCAAAATTTTTTCTGCTTATTTAGCTACTCCTTAAATAACTGGTAATATTTTTTTCTTAAATCTACCAGTTATTTAAGGAGTTTCTACCAGTTATTACCAGTTATTAAATTTTTCTTGGAAAATACATAATATACTGATATATATCCTTAAATATATTTAAAAATAGTCTTCTAGTTATTAACAGTTTCGCCTTCTAAAGTAAAATATATATTTTACTCTGACAAATACATTGGAATTCATTGTATATTCTATAATTAAATGCATGATATTTTCAACTTTGATTTTTGATTATCTTAGAAAATGCATTTTATGAATTAACTAAAAATATTAATTATATATTTTCATAACTTTCAATACATATTTACATTCATTTTGTAATTTCTAGTTTTCTCTTGCTCTTAAAATAGTGCTTAATATTCTAAAGATAATTACAAAAAGTAATAAACATTTATGATTCAATGAATTTCCCTATAAATTAGAAATATTTCATAAACTTTGAGTTAAGGATTAATATGGACATTTCTGAAGATTTCAAAATCTTTATTCTGAGATTATAATACTTTACATATTTCGTAAACATTTAATTTCACTTTAATTTCAAGTACTGTAAGAATTTACAAGAATTCAATCTAAGCATTAATGGAGTTTGGAAGTTTATTGTATGAGTCGTATGATTATTCCAAAGAATCCTTAAGTAGCTGCAAACTTTTCAGTCCGCCATTTCTCCTGGGGAATTCTTAAGTTTTTAATGATAAGCCACCGTTGAGACTCCAATGGATGTCAAAATTGGAAGTAAGATTCGTTTACATTAATCTTAGTTTAGGAATCAAAAGATGGGTCGAATTTCGTCAGGGTCGAATTCGTCAGTTTTTATAAATATGCTACTACCAAAGGATTTTGTTTATATTATGACACATTTCAAAACCTATAAGTCTGGTTAAAATATTTTCAAAATTTCAATGGTAAACGAAATTATTTTCCTTTATTTATTTACTTATTTGCATAACATATTTCATAGAATATTCATAAAAAAGTGTTAGATTAAGCATTAAAAAGTCAACAAAGGACTGCTGAATTTTTGTAAGTTAATTTATCAAATAAAATATTACGACCCACTCTTTTTAAGCTTAAAAAATTAATATATTATACGAAGCCTAATAGCAAAATATGATTCCGCAAAGTTTGTGTACTAATGAATGCTCATATCTTGAATCAGTAAGTAATTTCTAAGTAATAACTAAACCGGGTAATTAAATTCTCTATAACAACAGGTATGTACAAACTAAGGAAAGAAGTTTTTTAATGGAATTATGCATTATTTTTGAAATTTAAATTGCTTGAATCAATAAATATACTTCAGATACAAACGACAGATCTATATTTTATACAGTTCTATGTTTTTTTAATATATATATATATATATATATATATATGCATTGATTTTTTTTTTGCAAATTTAATGCATGGGGAATTTTAAACATCTGCAAATAAATCTGAATGATTAGTGAAGCGTAATATTTATTCATTATTTATTCTTTATCAAAATTACATATTTATTGCAACATTATTTATTACAATCTTTATTTTTATCAAAATTACATATTCATTGTAGCATTATTTATTACATTATTTTTTTAATCAAAATTACATATTTATTGCAGCATTATTTATTACATTTTTTTTTATTTTTATCAAAATTACATATTTATTGTAACATTATTTATTACATTATTTATTCTTTATCAAAATTGCATATTTATTGTAACATTATTTATTACGTTATTTTTTTTATCAAAATTACATATTTATTGTAACATTATTTATTGCATTATTTATTTTTATCAAAATACATAATTATTTTTATTATTAAACTATTTTTATTCATGTTGTTGTTACTAATGACACTTTCCATAGGCTGGCAGCGATTTTAAGTGGAAGGAACGTCCCTTGTTTCTGAAGTAGCGCCAACTACAGTCAAGATAAGACTTAACTTCACACTGCACACATTCCCTTATACAGCCTTTTTTACAGGGGAGGGGGACACATTTATACACCTCACAGAAGGTGTATAGAAGAACAAATATGCCCTAAGCGAGACTCGAACCTGGGACACCCAAATCACTAGGAAGACGTGCTACTTCTGTGCCAGGGCGCCGACAATATTTACCTTTTCTTAGTCTATCAATTCCTTGCTTCTATTAGGTGGCAAAAGTGTATCAGTGTATTTTCGTCGATGTTGCATTGAATATATTAAGAACTTCATAAATCGGTCAGAGTTAGGAGATTAAAAACAGGTTAAGTAGATTTTTTCGATTTAAATTTTGGTATGAGAGTAATACTTTACTAAATTTCACTGACTTAATCCGAGAAAGGTTAAATAATAAATAGATTTTATAGTATTTTTAACGGTTTTAGCATCCTTTAAAAAAATAATTTAATCTTTTTATTCGATCTTAATTAGATGCAATGATTCCCCTTATTCCTATTTAGTAAACTTTGCTAATAATTTCTCTTTAGATGGTGCTTATCATCTGTTGATGTCGGCGTTTTTTTTTTATTTCCTTATGAGAAAAAAAGCTATTTTTCCTAAACGGCACTTATCTTGGCTCTTCATGTGGTTGTATATTATGGCTCGGAATGTTTAGATTGTTTTTTTCTTTTCTGCTTTCTTTCTTAGATTATATTTTTACGTCAGCTAAGAGGAAATATTCTTTTTGTTCTAAGAATCATGTTAATAAAATCATTTTGGTATTGGTTAAATAACAATAAATTAAGACGGCCAGGGACCTTTAAAATGGCTTTTTGTAATTTTCACCTTAGCAATTTGAAATTTTTCAGAAATTAAGAGTAACATTATAGGGGATAGCACATAAACTTTTAAAGCATTATATTAATTTATTTATGAGTTATTGGAATAAACATAATATAATATAGTGATAAATAACGTTAATGAAAAATGTTCCAGGCGCTCCAAATTTGTTCGAAAGCACTCCAATCTTGTTTATTACTTTATCTAACCCTTTTGAAGCAAAAATTGGGACTAATTTAGGAATTTGAGTATGATTTATTAAAATTAACTAATGTAACAACTCAAAACTTCAAAAACTTTTTTTTAAAAAAATCGGTAGCTTTAAGTTAATACATTGTTAATTTCGATATTTCTTTCTCAAACTTCAAGATTAATTCCAACTTTTGTTTCAAAAGGGTTAGAGTAAGTAATAATAAAAATTGGAGCGCTTTCGAAAAATTTGGAGCTTCTAAAACAGTTTTCATTAACGTTATTTATCGCTATATTATATTTTGTTAATTCCACTAACTCATAAATAAATGAATAAAATGCTTTAAAATTTTGAGTGTTATCTTCTATAGTGTTACTCTTAATGCCTATAAAATTTCAAATTGCTGTGGTAAAAATTGAAAAATCATTTTAAAGATCCTTGGTAACCTTAATGGTATAACTTTCGCATTAAGAGAATTCATGTGTTTATACTAAAGAAATAGTTTATATTCATTTTAAAGAAATATTTGCATTTATGCTTCATCGAATTCATTGTTATATTTCTATAATAGCATTAAACTCAATGGCGAAAACATAAGTAATTATCTATAAATTCTTAACAAAGCAATTTTTAGCAAACATATTCATAGACAGAAAAAAAAAGACTGCATTTAGCTTTATCGGGGAAAATATTTTTGTTGTTTCATTCTAGCAGAAATCAAAATTGTTAAGAGAATTCTTTAGTATGATCTTTCTTAGTCTTGACTGATTTTGGACAATTTAAGACATATTTAATTCGGAAAAATTTGTTTGGATACCGAATTAACACAGCTTATTTTCATGGTGCTTGCACAACTTTCTCCAATCATTATAAATAAAAGACTATACAGGGAATTAAATCATTGATATATTATAAAGATATGATTGTATCCTTTCTGATTTTGAAATTAGATCATTTAAATTAAGATAATTTTGAAATGTTTTTATTCCCCAATATGACTTTCCAATGATTTTCCCCAATTTGACAAACAATGACTTTCGATCCTTTTCTTAATGCTCCAGAGGTTTTTTCAAAACAATTAATTTGATCAAAAATCATATTTTAAGTTTACTTGAGTTAATAAAAATAATATATTCATCCTAGTTGAAAGTTAATCTATTTGACTTAAGAAGATGATCTAATTTTCTTCTTAAAATATAAAAGAGAGAAAATGCATTGCTGCATTTTATAGTATGCAACAGATAAAACTAATTACATATTATCAATATAATCATCTTTAAAGCAGTGAAAATTAAATTGAAGATTTCTATTTTGCATCAATTTTTAAATTCGAAACCGTTTTTAATATTATAAATGATTTCCCAAAGGTGAAATATCCCCGTGCGTGAGATTTTTGCATGTTTGGAGACCCATCCAAATATTTAAATCAATAATATTTCTCTCGGGTATTTTTTCCATGGCAACGTAAAATTTCGATTGGACCATTTAATCTAACTCTTGTAAACTAAAGACATGAAAAACAGGATTCTCAATGAAGAATTCAAATCATCAAAGAAACAAATGAGATAAATAATTAGACATAACAGCAAATGAGATAATAAATATTTTATGGGATAATGTAACATTTTGGAGATGCCTAAATATGCTTGAAGATTTTTTTATTGAAAAACAAATGTATATTTCTACTTTGCTGTTTGTTGTTGATATTTAAGGTTTGAAAATTTAAGAGATTTATTCCGTAGAAAAGAAACAGAAATACTTAATAGAAATTATGTAATCAAAAAATAGTTTGCATTATCTTCCAAAACATAATAATTACATCATTATTGTACATATAACAAATCCCAAATCCCAAACTGACTATTTCGACCAGCCAGAACACATATGGAAAACTTTGAATAACCAGCAGTGGCAAGAACTGTGTTTAAGTCCTAAAAGGCATTACCGCTTACGACACAACCCTTCCCCAAGGAAGTACTTCCCTTCATCGATAGGGTGAGCTAGATCACCAGTATTTCGTGTAGACACAAGGATGAGGAGAATCATTTACTATTTTGGAAGTTTATCTTTCCCAATTACATGGTGCTTCACCAAAGAATAGTCCATAATGTAAAAAAAATGCTCATTACTTTTTTCAGTCATGAACTATAATTTGTACGTTGATTCCCAATAATTTGTTGTGAGATTCAAATTAAACTATTTTTTTCTATTTATTAATCATGGCAATGTAAACAATGAAATGCTGTTTCGTAAATTATAGTTTTAATTCTGTAGATTCCATAGTGTTTAATTTTATATATTTTTTATTTAAAAATATAAAAGAATGCCTATATTTAATGCAAATTAAATACAACCCTTTAAAAATTTCAAAGACTTATATATTATTATTCAAATTAAAATAATTAAAAAATCAAATTTTCCTGTTTATAAAGGTTTGTTCTCTCTAATTTTTCTCTTAAATTGGACTTCAAATCTGCATAACGATTATGTAAGAAACATTAAAAATTATAATCAGTTGATTACTATCTAGAAACGTTTGAATTTTGTGTACATGCAGGGATGCTATTTGTATTTTATTTTAGACAAAATAGTCATAAATTTATAGTAGAATTAAATGTTTTTCTTACTTCAAAAAACTTATTTATCCGATTAATCACAAAAAAAGATTTCTACTTTCTTTCTTGACAGCGGTTGTTTTCATTTATCACCATAATTTTTATTCCCGCAGGTGTCAAAAGTTAACACCGTGGTTTGAATCTAGGCTTGAAGGAAACGGGCTATAAATTTTGGATCCCAAAATAAACCGCATCGCATCTTTACGATCCATCATACATAATGCAATAGATACAAAATTCTTTTCATATATTTGCATGCGATTCAGTAAGCAACTGAAACCATCAAGAGACTCATCCCTGAGATAAGAAAAAGAAAAGAAGAAGAGGAAAAAAAAACTGAATGCCCTAGCATACCAACCTGATTTATATTAGGGGGATAAACACAATTGTCGTCATAAATAAATCCCATCTTCCGCTGTTTCCAGGGAACAGACCAGGATTGGTGGTAACCTACTTTGTTTAATAATGCAATAAAATCTTCTGAAAAGCAGGGATCACCCCGACGGAGGGAAAAAGGGAGAAGCATAAAAATCACTCACGAAACAAATACTACAGATCAAAAGACAAGAAATTGCTTTATTTCTACAATCTGCTTGTTTGAGTCACGAAAAGACTGCAGTACGTATCAATATATCTCGATGTCCTATGTAGGACACGAACGAAAAATAAGAAAAAAAAATCAAGGTTTTCAGGGAAAATTTGAAGAAAATTTTCCCTGTGATATCATGTTGTGAAGTGTGATTACAAGTTCTCAGTTTTATTTATATTGCTTGGCTGTTTCCAGTGGAGGGAAGGTATAGAATGTGCGTGTGGAGAAGTGCGAATGGATGAGAAAAGACGATAAAATAACTTAGAGGCAGTTGAGAGTCCTTGAAGGGGAAGGACGATTTATTTTGTATCCAGGAGAGTTTCGCACGAAGAATGATTTATTATTCTTCTTGCCAGAAAAATGTACCTTCACGATTACAGTTTTGGGTCAGCTTGTCACAGAGCTTATCTCATTTTGAGTTGTGATATTTAAAACAAGTGTGATATATCCTTCAAAAATAAGTTTGGTAGGATTAGTAAAATAAGCAATACAACTATGAGAGATACGGATAAATTCTGAAAATACAGTTAATTTAATTAAGCTGAAAATTTGTTACAAAATTACGATTAATTATATGAAAAATATATATACGCATTCATTTATAAAGAAAATGAATAGTTTTAGTTAAATGCTAAATTAATGTCTTTGGAAATGAATAATTTTAATAAATTAATATTTTTGTGTTACTAAGAAAAGTTCAATATTGACATTTAACCGAAGGAAATTAAAATGCATAAATTGAATGTTTCTTTAAAATAATGGAATTTTCAAAGGAAATTTAGGGAAATAAATAAATAATTGGTACCACAAAATTATAATTAAAATATAATATTGAATAAATAAATGAAAGTGCATTGCATAAGCCAGGGAACAAATCTCAAACTAAAATGAGTAATTTTGATACATAATAAAGGAATAATTACTCAATCAATACATGGATAATTAAATATTACGTTCTATTATAAAAAAGGAAGAACTTAAAAACTAATATTGAAGAATGGATAAATATTTAAAAGAAATAGTTTAAATAATCAATTACTGAATAAACAAATATTTTGTGCGAGTTTGAAATAGAAAAAATGAAATATCACAAGCGATTGTTGAAAATAAACAATGAATAAACTGAAAACATAAAACAGTAAACACATAAGAAAACACCTTAATGAATATTAAAAAGTAATTACTTTAATATAACAAATATTTGAAAATATTTGTACGTATAATTAATAATTAAGTATAACCAATTAATTTTTCTTATAATTTCATTGCTTCTTTTTACCCATGCACCAAATAAAAGTTTTAGTCATATAACGATTCATTTGGACGGCTTTTATATATGAAATATATCTATTATTTTTTTTTATAGACCGAGTGATATTGAGCCACTTTAACCACTTAACAGTTTTGCCCGTATGCCGTAAGTGCATCGATTTATTGAATATTGATAGCTGTAAGTTAAAAATAAATCATTCATAATTATTGAAATTCAATATGAAAATTACTTCTAATGCATAGAGAAGTCATGTATTCAATGGATTTTTATTTGAAAAAAAACTAAGAAAATATTCCTAAAATAGAAGGTGTCATCTTATTAGATATTAAAGAAAATAAAACAGTTAAATGGTTAATGGAAGAATTTATTACTTATGTACTTACTTCGAAATGTATTATGTATAGACAGTTTTGCTTTTTTGAATTCGATATTGCGCAAATTATATAAATGTCTAGTATATAATTATATGAATTATTGTATTTTCAAAACATAACTACTCTAAATATAAATTTTACATCTCAGTGAAATTTATGTTTTGTAACATGATTGATCTTAAACAATAAGCATTAACAAAAATTATATTGTCTCTTAATTAAAAATTATATTGTCTCTCAAAATTATTAATTATTGTCAACAATAATTTTGTTCTTTTTTAATTAAACATTATGAAATTTTATTTTGGAACTTTCTTCACAATACCGATTTAATTATATATCGACAAAAATTTTATCCATCAAAGCCATATATATGGCTGGCAATCAACGATTTATTTTGTCATATTTCATCCCTAATTCTATTCCATACTTAAAAATACAGAGAACATTATTTTTAAATTAAGGGTATGTTATGATGGAATATATATGACCCAGAAAAATGCCAATTTTATTTATCCGTTTTTAGACCAGAACAAACTGTTTAAACCTAAGTAATAAATGCACAAAATCTTCAAAGGTGCGTTGACAGAATGAATAGTATGGAAAAGACGTCTTGTCGGATATTAAAGCAAATCCACAGAATAATAGCCTGCATAATGAACAGGGATGAGCCCGAATTCTCTAACACTGCATCTGAGTTATGTCTTCGGAGCCTATTACAGCTTACTTAAAGCCGGACCGACACAGAAACTTACTCCGTGCCACATATAATGCTTAAAACTCGGGGAGAATCATTAGCTTTTGACCGCAGCTTGCCAGGGTGAAGTCAAGCATTAAATACTCAGTGACTTGCCCACTCACTTATGGTAGGGGAGGGGGGTATAAGTGACTCGCAAAACTAGAGTTGTGTCAAAAGGCAGTAGCGGCCAGCAATTAAATGTGCAGTGAACATTTGTTATGATCACTTAGTTATTTATTTCTGGTAATTTTATTTCTGTGGATTACTCGGCATGCGATTTGCTGATTGCAATTTTCGTCATGAAACTGTCTGTTAATAACAAAAATATGCATGTGTTATCCCTTTTGCAAGACTAGTTTTATTGATCGTTTAATTTATATAGGATGTTTCTGTTATTATAATCACTAGAGGTAGTAGCATCAGTATAAATATTTATAAAGTAAACTGAAATATTTTTTTTTAAAAATTAGATTACATACTAAAAAAAAATTATATATGCTTTAATATCTGATTTTATGAAGATATTTTATGAATTAGAATTCTCATTTAATACAATAAATTAGAATTCCCATTTATTACAAATAATTAGAATTCTAATTTAATACAAATAATTAGAATTCTCATTTAATACAGATAATTATAATTCTCATTTAATATGTGCTAATATAAATCTGCAAACTTAAAGTAATTATCTTAAAAAAATCTTTATAATAATTTTATGAATATTATTAGTAATAATAATAATACATATAGACAAATCTATAAATCTATATAAGTTATATGCTCTTACATCTACAGCATATATGTTCGCATACAACATATATTTTCCATCACATTTTTTTAATTAGAATCTATGATAATTGCTTTAATTTACGAATTTCCTTTTCAGTGATTTATCTTTTTTAGCTATTTATAGTTAGTTGAGAGGTTAAATTTTGAAGAAAATAAAACAAAATAAATTATATATGTTTAATAAAATTATTAAAAAAAGCATAAATGAAGATTATATATGAAATTTTGAAAAATTTTACACAAATGAAAATGCATAAATTTTTCTTTACTCTTGTGCCTTCATGTTAATAAGTATAATATGAAACCAAAATATTCGAAAAGTTTCTGTTTTGCATTTTTTTTTATTTTAATGTGCACATCCACCACACGGATGGACAGACTTCGGCTAACGGGTTCGAACTTGCAGCTCGTAAGGATGCTAATCCAGCGTCCTATAAACCAGACTATCCTGGCCTACTTACCTATCCATTAAATACTGTTATTTAATTCTAAGTAATTATTTATAATAATTATTTTTATATAAAAATCTCAAGCATATATCGTAAATTTAAAACAAACTCCTACACTTCCACATTTAATTAATGTAGATAACTATCCAATGCATCATTTGGAGTATCAAAGTAAAGAAAATGTGTTTTGAAAAATTTATAAAATATTGGTATAAAATTTCATATTTGCTTTAGGGATGCATTCAAGTTTCCTTATGCTTATTTGATGATTTGAATGAAAGTTCTTTTTTAAATATTTATTTTAACAACAATGTTGATCTAGTTTTATGAGCATACAGCTCATAAAACTAGATTCAACATAGTTCAACAAAATTAGATATCAATAATTTTTGCGCATTACTTATAAACTTATAGCGAAAATATTTTTTCAGTTTACCTGTTGGAGAGAATTCAGTGTTTAACAAGAATAAATAATTTATCAAACCTGAAGGGTTTCCAGAATATTTGATATAGTTGCAAAATTTACTGGATATACTTTTCCAAATGCAGCTGTCAAATCTAGACAGATTTTGCTGTAAAAAACCTCAAATATAACACGAATTTCTGGTTACGCTAAGTCTCTCTGCATGTATAAACAGTGGAGACTTCTAAAATTCTATAAATATTTAATATTTTATCAAAAAAAGATTGTTAAATATTTTACAAATCTCTTTTTATTTCTAAAATATTTCTGACTGCATATTTTAAATAAACCTGGTATCGAATACACTTTCTTTGTCTATGTTATCTCAATCTTTTCTGAAATTGCTTTTATTTTTATTTTAAAAACGTAATAGATATGAAATATTCATACAATAATGCAATTCAATCGCTGCATTTCAATGTTCCTCCCCCGAACATGAGATATTTATAATATTATTTTAATATTAATGCCCCTGCTTGAGAAAATGGGCAAAATCGATTTGCAATTCTAAGAGTCCATTTTCTTCGAATAAATTTAAGCTGAACACATCGAAATAATGCTTTCATGATCACTGGACATTATATGCATTCCATTTTTACTTAAGAGCTTACATGATTACTGTATTGAGCTGAAATTATTTGATATTTTTGATAAAAATTCTAATTGATATAAGAATACGAATAAATGGTTTTGAATAATTCGAATTCTTTGTGAGAATAGATGCCATAAATTTGAACTGTGTTCACCTGAACTGATAATTCACGTTTCAAATTATCACATCAAACGATATCAAAGTTTAAAATATAAGATATATTTCTACCTGAGGAAATATGAGAACAATTTGAAGTATGAAATACTCTTGATATTCATTTACATAGAATTTTCATAAGTGCGAGTTAACATTATTAGACCGAGTGTGTGGCGAATGGCTCTCGTTAAATCTGTTCATGGCCGCAAAGTCCTCTACATCAAGAGTAATATCACTGGGGGTACTGGGTTAGAGGTGATCGTTCTCTGTTCCAGGTCTAAATTACGATCTGAGATGTATAAATGAGTTTGCATGAATGTAGTCCGCCTCCTAAAAAGGGATGTGAAGTGTGTTTAGCTAAGCCGTACTCTTGGCCTTAGTTGGCGCTACTTGTAAAACAAAGATACTCATTTCTTAGGCTTAAAATCTGCTGATCGTATCAGCGGGGGCTTGACCATGGCAAGTGCCATTAGTCAAAACAACATTACTAGTATTCTGTGACAAAGAATGACAAACTACACAACCACAGATGCTAATCAGATGTCATATAATTTCATTTTCATTATGACATAGAAATATCTTTTTCCCTAAGAAATATTAGAATACTCTATTTTAAATTTATCCAGATAATGTGGTTCCATTTACACTCAAGGTGAAGTTTAAACCTATGGAGATTCGATGAATCGATATCAGTTCTACTTAATTCTCATTTTATACAATTCGCACCATTTTTCCTTTTCCTTTCTATTTTAGTTTTTCTTTTCAAAAATGTGCTTTTTCTGTCCTCTTTACTGCAACTGTGCCCTCCAAAAATATTTTTATATTATTTTCATAATATTACGTTTAAAATAAAGTGAATATTTTTAAATGTTCAAATTAAATATACCATATAACAAATGCATCATTTCATCTTCAAATATATATTATTCATATTCTTTTTATTATTTGTGAAATATGATAACTGTTTAGCATGTCTAAAATAATTGAAAATGGAAGTATGTCTGGCCTTAGGTTACCGATGCGTATTTTTGCAAATTGCTACTTCTTGAGGAATGGATGATCATGAATAAGATATTTTCAGCTTAACCAGATTTTTTTTAATTAAAAAGTAGTTGAAATATTCATTTTTTGCGATTTTTAAAAAAATATTTCTGATTAAAACATTTGTACAGCATTTCAAAATTAAAAAAAAAATCTTACCAGAGGTAAGAATGCTATTTTTTTTCTTTTTTTAATAAGTTAAAAAATATTAATTATTTTGGCAAGTTTCATTGTTTAAATTGTTATATTTTTGCATCATGATTACTAATATATTAAACTAATATTTTATAGGGATAATATTTTATTAAGTAATAAAGAACAAAACTTTAAAATTAATATAAATGCTGACAAATTGAGTCTCAAGCAGTATCAGAACATTCTCTAAGATTTCAAATCATTATTTTTTTCTTATATATCCTTGAATTATATACAGATTGGTAAAAGTATTCAATTGATTTTAATTGAGAATATGGTTTCAATCTAACAAGTTTCCTAGATTCTGCTTTATATTTATAACAAAGTTAAAAAAATTGATATTGTATTCTATTATTCTTGTTACTGGACATATCTGAAGTAACAAATGGAAATCTTTGTTATATGAGGGTTAAACATCTATTCACACCAACTCTTATGAGCTGTCATTGTATATCAATATATTCTTGTCAATTATGGGGGATAAAATAAATAAGTTGCTGATTATATAAAATTTATACGTTTGCATAATCCCTTAGAAAATCCATAAGGATTGAGAAACAAAGTTTACCAATTCCAAAAATAAAAATGACTATAAATTCTAAATGGGATTCAAGATACTAGTAAACGTTTTTTCCATCAGAATATATTCATATTTATAAGCAACTGACAATTTGGTTTTATTAGGATTTTATAATCAGTAATATTTTCTTAAACATGTTTCATTCAAACCTTTCAGATAATTTTTAAAAAATTTAAATAAACTGTAAGATTCCTCCCCATGTAAATTCACTTTATAAAATTTATTAGATAAATTGATTTCAAAAACAATCGTCATATTTTATTTTTCAGCATTCAACCATCAGCATTTTAACCGTTCCTGTCTAAGCCTAGTCTCAGCCAATAAAGCAAAGAATAGTACTAATCTTACGTTATATTTCAGAAACACATAAAACTCAAAATAACAAATTATAAGTTTCATTTGTATGTAATTACGAATTTTCTCTTGTGTAAATATTTAAAAAATTCTTTAAAATGACTAATAATTCTTAAAAGAAAAATATCAAAAATTGTTTAAAATAATTAAAAGAAAACAACTAAAAAAATCTATTATGAAATTGACAGTAGCTATGGTGAATGGCCCTGTTAGTGTGGACTCTTATATGATCTACAATTTAGAAAATAATAATAGTAAATTTTAATGTTTATAAATGATTCTAAAGTAGGTTTAGTTACATTGAAGCGTTGAGATATACATTTAAGAATTTCCATAAATGATGTAATAGAAGAAAATGAGGAGGGGGAAACCTTATAAATAAGAAATCTCAATACATATTTACAAAAATGAAAAGAACTAAAGATTTAAGATAATAGATTTTCTATTATTTGAAGAGTTAATCATAGTCTTTATCAAAATAACGTGTATATGTTGACAATTTTCTTTTATCGAACAATGTCATAGTATGCACGGATAAATATTATGAATTATTCAAAAGTTGCATAAAAATATCGGATTGTGGAAAGCTGTTCAGGGGTTGTTATTTTTTCATTTTTTAAGTATTTGGAAACATTTTCTACAGTGAAATTTCATTATTTCAATACTTTTATATATTTTTTTGCCTTGCTATAGATTTCCAAATGCAACCTCTTTATATAAATGAAAAAGGAATTGATCTTTTTTTTTTCCATTTTTATATATTGCTATCCATAAACGCCCTAAAAACATTAAAGTTATTGAAATGCAAGAAATTAGTGAGAGAAGATAATAACAGTTCTATTAAAAATGAATAAGATGAAGTGTAAACAATGATATTGCTGTTTTATCGATTTTGTAATTTAATTAACTGCATCTATCTTTTGGGCATTCTTTCCCAGTGTCTATTTCATTTTGTACAAAAAATAAATTCATTCACTATTTCTTAAACATTTAATGATCTATAAATGTTTTGCCTATACACATGCATGTTAAGTAACGAGTAAACAATATTCCCACTGCAATTTTGTTCCTTAAAGCGATTTTGTAAACACTAATTCATAAAAGGATTTTTCGCTTCATTTGCAGAATTCAAAAAAATTCTTTCATTAGCTATTATAATATAACTAAATGACTAATTTTATTTTTTATCTGAATACATTCATTAAAGAGATAGGATGTTTTGATAATTACATTCTGTTTATTAAATTTAATTAACTTATCTTACAAGTACATATATTTAGTAATATCTACGCTTCAGGGAACTTTTTTCAAAATATTTTCTTACTTCGATAGGGTATTCAATTAACATATCTGCAACTATAATCTACTTAATAGGATAAAATAATTTTATCTCTTTAATCAACTAATATTTTATTTTTAAATTTATGTATATATATAAAATCAAATTACGTAGTTTATGCATTAATATAAAACAAATAAATGCATACAGCTTTTTTCTGAGAAAATATAATTAAATCATAATTCATTATAAACATTGCATAAAAATTAATGCTTAGTCCAAAATAACCAGATGCAGTAAAACACAATCAACGCATATAAAACAATTGTTAGATTTTTTTTTCATTTTTCAATACAAAATTCTGTTACTCTTATTCATATTTTCAATTTGAACGACGTGAAAATAGAGCTATATCCTGCAGGTCATGTGAAATAATTATTATTACACTATCATTTGCTATCATTAGCAAAAACATCATTTTTAATCTAAAATGAACAAAAGCTTGATTCAATTTATATAGAAACAATTATTTCCTTTCACCATTTAATGGTGTTTAAAATTTAATATTTATTTTGATTTGTAATTCAATATGTAACATTCAAACTTGAATTTTATGTTTTTGAAATTTCGAATAAATGTTTAGAAATTACAAATTCATTTCTCCATTTTAAAATCTCTTTTTCAAATTTGTTCTTTTAGAGAACATCAGAAGCTGTATATTGATTGTTATAAGTTTGCTTATTATATTACGACGAAGTCCAGAATATTTTGCAGCAAATATTATGAATAAATTTGTTATTTTTAATTCATAAATTCAATCATTTGAATAGAAAAAAAGCATGAAGAGCGTTTATAAATTGCACATATGCAAAATGAAAATTAGATATTGTATAATAAACAGCAGAAAAATTAATATTTTCTGTGGCCTATGAAATAACAATAAAATTAACCAAGGATTAAATTTCTTCGAAAAAAAAAACTTTTAAAAAAATTATTTTTATATATTATTCTTAAAAACTTTTTAAAATTTTCAATATAATATTAACGCATGTGAAAGTAAAGGCTGAATTTAAAATCATTAAAATAATTTTATTAATGGAAACCCCTACCATAATTATAGGTTATAACATTATAGACGTATAGTACGACTATGATATTTACAAGATATATTTTTGATAAATCAAATTTATTTAGTGATAGTTGAAATGGAAAAAAATATTTTGACATTGCCATTCAAGAAGAAATGGAGGCTTGTTTTTAATTTTAATTTCATAAATTGTAAATATTATATATAAATGATATGAAATGGGGAAAAGATGGGTAAAACTGATTTATTGAAAATAACTTCAGAGAAATTAAATACGGTTTAATTTAAATGCTAATTAAAGGGTTTAAAAATTAATTGTTTTCAAAAATTGTTATTGAAAGGTTTTTTTGATAATGTAATTTTCTTGACCCTTTTTTCATCACTTAAAAGAATAGATGTATCATTATCAATTAATAATTTTCAATTCATTCCGTAATTAAGTATACATGCAAAAATATGTATATGCATGTGAAATCTATATAGTATATGATATATTATATTCAAATTTATATAGTATTTATATAGTTATATACATGATAAAATGTATATAGTAGTTTGAGTTTAACTCAACTAACTATCTACAAATATTAAAAGAGTGCTATGTGTTTTAGAGATGAAGAGACTAGACATTTAAATGAACGAGTACAAAATTTATGAAATGAATTGTCATAAAAGCGAGTAAAATCGAAAAATAAATAAATAAAAATAAATAATGTTATAATATTTTTAATACAGATATTTGAGATTTTTTGTAAATATTATTGCACGGCACTAATTTTTGTACCATGTCAAATGTTTCAAAAAAAAACATTAATCTATTTTTCTGAATTTCCACAATTTCTAAAAAATACATTTTGAAATATTTTAAACTATATTTACCTTTGGTTTAAATGAAATATTCAATCTCGTGATTTCTTTACATTAGTTATAAGCAAAAGAAAAAAAAAGAATATTTCTTATAATTTCTGCATTTTACATGAAGAGAGAAATTTATTATAGTTATATTCACGTGAAATTAAATATAAGTTATAAAAATATTTACTCTCCCAATTTCTAATTCCAAAAGACTTTATTTCAGTAAAATTGTTCATTTTTATTACTAATAAAAGAAGAAGGACAAGGTCATTAAAATAGCATTAGCTCAATATTTATCAAAATTACATTCCTAAAAATATTTACTGAAAAAAATGTAAAGATGAATAAGATATTCAAGTGAAATTAATCATCATTATTAACTCTGAGAAAATAGCTTATCATTGAAAGTGAGTATTTATATAACACAAGCATGATTCAACTTCGTACTTTTTCCATGCATTAAAATGAGGTAAGAGAAATTATTACTAACTAATATATTGGTTTTTGCCTTTAATATTTTATTTGAACCTGTAATAAATTATCATTATTAGTAATAAATTATAGTTCATTGTATTGATTTCAATTCATGTGTAGAAAATAAAATACCCTTCTTCAATATTCACAGAATTCAGCCATTTAATTTCTTCATAGTTAAAATATTTTTTTCTAAATTTATAAATTACTTTGAAAAGTAATGTTAATTTTGTAAAGATTCTTTTTTTTAATTTATAGTTTTCAGCCCAAAATATTATTTGCAAACTCTTAAAAATTGATAAAATTTTATCAGGAACTACTTCATATTTACGACCTATTCATCACTATTTATTATATTTTAATGGCACTTACCGAGGAACTTTTATGCTCTTTCCATTACAAAGCAACATCGTGTTGGGAAGCAAACGCAAAAATAAAAGCCATTTATAAACCTTAACTCGCACTCGCACAATCCGAAACGGAGCGATATTTAAAACAAACCAACATTTCACGACGCGCATTTAATGTTCTCAGTTACAAATAAAAATGTAGAAAAGGCTTCCATGAAAGAATAATGTTACGCTCCGTTTGAAGCACTTTATGTTACTGGAACAATCTCCATTATTTACATTTCTTTTTATACTTAGAAGAGTCTAGTTTCAACGGCAGCGTTTCTGGTTCGATTCAGTATATTATTTCCAGATATCTTCACAGGGGAAACAGATGTTGGAAATGATTCCGAGATGCGAATCGAGTAATTCTTCTTCTGATCATTAACCAGCAAATGGCCGTTAAAATGCGTAATGTGCGATAAAACGTGCGACTGTATCCGGGCCCGATAACAAGGATGGAAAATTTTGAGGTAACCTTTGGGGACTGGGTTGAAATTCGGGAACATGTGGGGCGAATAATTCCGATGTATCTCTTTTTTAAAAAAGAAGGGGGAAATGATAATATTTTTTATGGTTCTTCCACATCATTAGAAAGGATGGTACTTCCTTGCACATTCATAATTAAGCGTCTGAGATTTAATTTCAAAAAGATGATGAGCTAATCGTTGTTACATTTTAGCAGTTTGGTTATTTCGTTGAATGAAACATATGTCTGTAATCTCTTTCTAATCTAGCACAAATAGATCTCTAATCTAGCACAAATAGATTTCTAATCTAGCACAAATAGATCTTTGCGAAATGAATACGAAATGTTACCAACAGTTGTTGCAAATTTTGCAGAAATAAAATGACACAAATAATATGCTAACTGTCTTCCATTTTGGTTAAATAACCAAATGTAATTACATTCAGACATTAACTTAAGGAAAAAATTTCAAATTAATAACGATAGCTCCTTTCATTGTTAATCATTGTGCATAATAATATTACTAGATTTCAAATCAAATTCTGAAATAGGCTCATGTTATACGATATTTCTGCAATATGGATGTTGGTACTTACGTATTAGGCCGTCGACACCAACGGTTTAGTAACTCATTGGCCACGGATTCAAATTTGGCGATAAAGATCGTCGGTCTAATACGTAAGTACCTGAAATTAAACCTCAGACGTACCTGAAAAAGAGTGGGGAAATGATAATATTTTTTATGGTTCTTCCACATCATTAGAAAGGATGGTACTTCCTTGCACATTTATAATTAAACGTCTAAGATTTAATTTCAAAAAGATGATAAGAGAATCGTTGCATTTTAACAGTTTGGTTGTTTCGTTGAATGAAACATATGTCTGTAATCTCTTTCTAATCTAGCGCAAATAGATTATCCTTTGTGAAATAAATACGAAGTGTTACAACAGTTGTTACAAATTTTCCAGAAATAAAATGGGGCAAATGATATGCTAACTGTTTTCCCTTTTGGTTAAATTGACAAATGTAATTACGTTCATCTAATAGCTTAAAGAAAAGATTACAGATTAAAAAACAATAGCTAATTTCATTGTTAATCATTGTGCATAATAGTATTACTTTATTTTAAAAGAAATTCTGAAATGTTCTCATAGCATATATTTCTGCAATATTGGTTATCGTACTTACATATTAGACAGTCGGCGTCAATGTTCGCCAAAGATTTAGTAACTCATTGGCGATGGATTCAAATTTGGCGTTAAATATCAACGGTCTAATACTTAAGTACCTGAATTTTTTAAAGAAATTGTAACACAATTTAAATTCTACAGAAATTTAAATTAAATGGTTTTTGTGTTATTTTTATATAAAATCCTTTTTAATTACTTTCACAAAAATACGATAGTTTTAACAAAATGTTGCGAATCAAAGGAAATTAAGTAAATGTTATCCCATAACAGAGACAAATATGATCCTTTAATTTATTCTTTTATTAAAAATAATCCTTTCGTAATCCTCCTTTAAAATTGTGATCAACTTAAGATGATATTTTATAAATAACTATCTCCATAACAAAACCAAATACGCTAGTTTAATTTCTTATTCGAGTTATAAATACTTATAATAAAATAAATTCAGTTTTTTTTTAAATCTACTTTGTAAGACATTATACATACATAGAATATTCTGGAAGATGAAAGTACAACAGTAATTCCCAAAAATAAGCTATAAACATGAGTCAGGTTTCATTTAAAATCTCTACGTATTTAAAACAATCTCGAAGATAAAAAATATACCAAAACCTTATAAAATTCCTCTGGTACACAAAAAAATTATATTCTAATTGACATGTTTTAATATTTTGAAATTTGAGAGCATAGCTTCGTGAAGCAAATAATCAGTGAAATATTTAACTCAGAAAGGTATTTTTCAGATTTATGATAATTTTTAACTTATTAGTGAAACTTACATCGATATTTTTCAGTAGTACCCATATTTTTAATTCAAAACATTTCATCTTCCATTCCAAACAAGCATTTTTCCTCTTGATTACTTTACAACATAAAGACAGAACTAATTATCTACATAAACTGTTTTTTGAATCATTTGTAAACAAGGAAAAATCAAAACTTTTAGTTCCAGTCAATTCATTAGCATTTAGCAATTATTTACTAGTTGCTTTTTAGAAAAATACACAAAGTTTAAAAATGAAGAAATATCATCATTAGAAATCATTGTGTTCACATGGAAATATGAATACTTACTGGTATTAATTTTACCAATTAAACATCTTAAAGTACTCAAATTTCAGAATTCAAAACTCTAAAAATAAGAGCAAGGAGATAAAGATTTTTTTTTTAAATAATAAGCAGAATGTTTTATTTGTTTTCCAATTAAAATTTGATTTTTAATTTTTATCTTATTAGAGGAATTGATTTATTCAATGGATTCTTTGATTGAGTGGAATACATATTTTCTTTTTCCCTAAATGAAATTACATTATACCGGTAATTAAAGTTTTAATTATTAAAAGATTGTGTTTTACAATATTAGTTTGATATTATTTTAAAATATGAAAGTTTGAATCTCAATAATATTTGTAATTCAACTGTTATTAGAATTTTATAACAACATTTATAACAAATGCAAATATTATTAACTCTATTAGAGAAATTGAATAATATGAAATTTGAACAAATAAACAGACGTCGATTGATTTGTTGTGCAAAGTAATAGAATGTAAAAGAATGCACAGTTATCAGCTTTGTTATAGAAATTAGAAAATCTATATACGTATCTTTATAGAGATCATTCATTTAAAAACAGACAAGCAATGTAAAATTGCTATATCTTCCTACTTAATTCAATTAAAAAATAATTTAGTTACTTTTTATTTAATAATTACAGTTTATATTAATAATTGATCAAAAAATTAATCCTGGCCAAACAGAATATAGTTCGTATCCGTCGAACACAATCAGAATACACTCAATTGGTGTTGAACTTTCAATGTCAATTGAGGATTCAACGCTGATTGAGGCAACACAAATGCTTCAATTTTATACGCCAGTTGGGATAACTAAAAACAGACTAAATATTTTTAATTTTCTTTATTCAGTATTATTTTAATGTGAAAATACTTCAAAATGAATTCGAAAAAAGATTAATCAACAATATTTCATTTTAAGTGCATCAAACTTTAATAAAGTAAACAGAATCTTTTGAAATAATCGGCCAAAGAATTGTAACGCCTAATATCATTAGCGTGGAGGGGGGACTGAATTCGTTACTTATTTGTGGGCGGGGAAATGTAGATTTTAGGCAAGAAAGTTTTTTTTTAATTAATTAAAAATTAATGAATTATTATTTGAAAAAAACTGTATTAATGTCAAATATCATCCACTACAAGTTTAAAAATATTTACTTGAAATTGAATGGATGAGTAAGAAGTATATTGAGAGAGAGTGAGAAATAGAAAGAGATATATATATATATATATATAGAGAGAGAGAGAGCACTTTTTCTTACTTTAAAATATAGAGACAGTGCTAATTATCTGCATTAACCGTTTTATGAATCATTTGTAAACAAAGTAAAAATCAAAACTTTACATCTGGAAACAAATAATTTTTTATTATTAATTGAAACTTCTTTTTATCTTTATGTCCTTGCTCATTATATCAAAGTTTAGAATTCTGAAAGTTGAGTAAATTAAGATGTTTAAATATTAAAATTAAAACTAGTGCGTATTCATATTTTCATGTGAACACAATAATTCTTAATGATAATATTTCTTCATTTTTAAATTTGTGTATTTTTCTAAAAATTAACTAGAAAATAAGCAACCTTTACTTTATTAAGAGCGATTGAATTATATGAAATTTGAAGAAATACAACAGGAGTCGATTGATTTGTTGTACATAGTAATAGAATGCAAAATTTAACCTTTGCTATAGAAATTCATATAATCATTTATATATCTTTTGAGAAGGCCCTTCATTTTCAAATAAAAATTAACGCCAAATTCAAGAAGCAGAAATGTTTAATTACATTTATTTTTTTATATCCCAGCAAATTTTCCTAGTGCAATTATTTTAGCAGAAATAAATCCAATACCATGATAGATCCCTTCATTAAATCTTAGACACTCACCTGCTCGTACGTGTACATCTCTGCTGCCAAGCGTTCCAATGACGTTCGAAATCTCGCATCTGTAGATGGTTGCATGAACGTCCGCTCTGTAATCTTCAGCAGGAAATGGTGGAAACACGAGAGCTCCATCGTGCCTCACATGCCTCAGTCCAGGAAGGTCCGGTGCAGCTTGACCGTCATGTTTAACCCAACGTATCACCGGGGACGGTCTACCATCTGCGCTGCAAGGAATCGTTGATCCCGTAGAGTTCGAAAATACTGAAAGGCTGGGAGGCTCGAAAGTGAAAACAGGTGCTCTGTGGTGAGGTTTGTCGCATGAAACTGCAAAGAAACAACAACAAAAAAAAACTGTTACTTTAGTGTATAATGCAAAAACGTCCAAAATACAATTTAATATTACTAATAATTTTAGAAAATGGTTGACTATTGCTGATTGTAGAAAGCTTTTATTTTTTACAACTACAAGAATTGCTATGTGGTTTAAGCACATTAAACAACATAAGCACATTAAGCATATTATTAATCATCTACACACATTAAGTTAAGCACATTAAACGCATTATTTAAGCACATTAAGCTCATAATTAAGCTCATTAATAGTTATTAATTAAGCACATTAAGCGCATTTTTAAGTTCATTAATAGTTATTAATTAAGAACATTATTTAAGAACATCAAACACATTATTAGCACATTAAGTAAGCACATTATTAGTTATCTAGA
>JAOUZG010035502.1:1612583-1630778 GCA_026289955.1 Argiope argentata | reverse complement strand
ATTAAGTTAAACTCATTATCAGCTAAGCACATTATTAAGCACATTAATATTTATTAATTAAGCACATTAAACACATTATAAGCACATTAATAAAGCACATTATCATATTAATTAAGCACATGATTAGTTATCTACAGAAGGTTTTCCCTTTCATTACAAGTTTATAATCAGGGTGTTTGTGTGTTTTCTACTTTGAATATGTATATTGGAGAAGTAGGAAAGTTTATAATATACTTCGATGTACCTTTGGAATGTTTCAGATAGTCTATGGCAAATGATTTAAGCTCAATTTTTGCATTTTAACCATTTATTGATATTTCCAATATATTGTTGGAATTTATGTCGGTTTTGTAATTAAATAATTTCTCTCAACATTCTTAGAAATATAAAGTGCTGTTCTATTAGATTTTGCTATAATTTCAAGAAACAGTTTTATTATTTAGCTCAAGTATAAAATTAATGTGCGAGATTCACTGCTATAATAAAATATCGAAATAGGGTTGTTTTAATATAAAACATTAGTTTTACCAAACATAATAATTCTAACTATGGATTAAATGTTATTTTGATCAAAAATAAAAATCCATTTATTTATTGAATTTGTTTCTACATATTGTTTGTTTTTCATTAGATTCTTATTATTATATTGAAATAAATGTTCATTCATTTTATGATATAACTTTATGTGCTCCAATAAAAAATGGAATTAAGATACAGTTATTTTTGCACTAAAGCAAAATAATTTTTTTTAATATTTTTCCCCCGTGTGTTATGTTCCATTTTCAGAAAAAGTTTATTTTAACAAATTAATGGCATTATCAACATTTTTTTATGAATTGTTGCATTATTATTATTTTTGAGTTTTATAATAATTAATAGTTCTTATTTAATTTTTAATATTAATAATTTTTGCATTATATAATAACTGCATAATATTTTGTTGCAATTACTTTCAAACACTCATAAAATTTACTGCGAATAAAATCAGTAAACTTTGCGATGTAATTCATTTCAAATTTTCTGAAACAGATGTCACAACAGCAGATTTGATGATGTATGTGTTAATTCTCCAGTGATATACATGTAGGTACCAATAAATGTTAAATGCTCAGTTCTAATCTGACTCAAATATTAATATAAAATCTGTATCACATTACATACAAAATAAGTCTATTTGATGACTTTAAAAAAAACTGCTTTCCCCCAAACAGTTTCTTTTATAATTCATTTCTCACAAATATAAAATGATAATCACAAATATTCAATAAACATGTTTTCAATTAATACACTTTTTAATGTAACATTAGATTTCAGAGAATCAATTCTAATATTTTTTACCTCACTTCAATGCAAAAATGACGCGCAATAGAGGAAATTATATAACAAATAATTTCTAATTAAGTGAAAAAAATTTATAATTTTTCTAAAAAACATGAAGTTTTCTAAGTAATCATCTGCAATCTTATAATACATCACAATAGATTAATAATTGTCTCACTAAAACTCAATAAAGTTATGCATAAGGATAAAAAATTAATGATCCATAAAGAATAAAATAGAACGCTATACAAGAAGTGAAGACATTTAGCTAAATCTTAAATATAAAACTCAGTAATACTGGTGATCGAGGATAATAAAATGATTCTTCGTCGAATATATTTTTTTCAACTCTATAATACACCGAATTATGTAAATAGTTTATAAGTTTCATTATTTTCTCTCAAATTATTGCATTAAATATTTTTTCTTTATAAGAATGAGAGAAAAACAATAGAAAGTCCTGAAAAACAATAGAACTTATTTTGATGGACATTATAAAGATTTAATAGAAAATGATTACAAAGTATACTCATTAAACTTTGAAAAAAGAACTATGCATCCGTTTTTCTTTAATTATTTTAAGCACAATTGATATTATCGGCTATAATTATCCGTAGTTTGACTTTATTTACGTACATCAATATTTTTTAAGTTATAAATATCTTTAATTAGCTTGAAGAAATAAAATAATGGCATAACGACAGTCATAACTTAAAGTCATTACTAGAAAATAGGTTGAATAATAAGAATGTATAAACAGAATCTTCTTTTTTCCTTATTAGTTTTTGATTAATTATTAATATTCTATATTGTAAATGTTCTTATTTTAATTTCTTTAATTATTTTCTGTTCATTACGCGATTAATAAAAATAGAAACATAAACATGAAATTAAAAATAGAACGAATATGAATGATATTTTAGACACTAAATAAAGTAAACAATGTCACAAAAACTAATTACATATTTCTTTTTGTACTTGTCACCTCCCTCATAGTAAGACAAATTGATTTTTAAAAATTAATTTGTCATGATTGTTTTTAAAAATATAATGTGAACATCTGTTGAATGAGCGATTTAAATGACATGGACCAAGTTGAAAACAACCAAAAATTATTTTTGAGCACTTGAATCGATACTATAATCACTTATTATTAAAACATATTCTTAAAATTAATAATTTAATCCAATAACTTATAAAATATATTTAGTTTAATAGTATAAAAAGAACTGAATTAATAATCAATACATTATAATATTTTGTAAAAAAATGAAAAACTTTTTTTATTAATGTCAAGTATAATGCATAATTTAAAAATATAAATATTCTAATTCTTTATATTGAAATATAATTTGAGTATGAAAAATATCTGAACAATATATGATGAAATGAATGCATTTTATTACAAAACTTATCAACGAATTCAAATGACACATCGAAACAGTTTGGATAATATTTAATTTACAAATGTAATTCGCTGTAACATATCACAAAACATTCAAATTGCTTAAGATTAGTAAGCATACATTACAATTCAAGGCATATATTTCCAGTAGTATAAATTATCCACCATTCTAAACGAAATAGTGCATGGTGAAACAAGCAATGAAATCAGAACATTCTGTATTAAACGAATTCGAGTTTAACTATTTATTTAATTTCCAGCAAACCATTTCATCATGAGAACTTTTTTCTACCAAAAACATGAATAAATTTAGCTTATAAATTGTTCTATAATATTATTTAGCATACTTCATTAAATTAACAAACCATTTCATAAAATATTAATTATATATTCATTTATAAAAAATAAAGCAAAAGGTTCATTATGAGATCAATTCTAAAATAAGAAATTAAATAGCTTTAAAAAAAAAGAGTTGAATCATTGGAAGACAAACATCAGTTAGATTGGTTAATTACTTGTCTTAGGGTCATTATACTAAAAATTTATCATAGCAAAAAATACTGAGAATGTCAAAAAATATTTAAAAAATATCCATAATTAATTCATCATTTTCTTGCTAAATTTTAAAAAAAAATCTAAATCAGAAATAAATTAAAAAATTAGGTAAAACTTTAAATAAAGGAAAAAAAACCAATCGAATGATAAGTGAAATAAATACGAACAAGTTACTATATAAGAAATTAAGTTGAATTTAAATAATAATGCATTATTGAAAATGCAGTTCTATTGGTAACAAAGAAATAACGATCTCATTTAAAAGATTATAATATTTAAGTTTTAAAATTCAAGAAGCAATGAGCATTTGATAAATTATATTTTAATTTATTAATATAACAAAGTACTTCGTAACATAGTTATAGTTCCATTTATAGAAATCATTCCCATATACAACATACAAGTATAAATATATTTTTATTATCCATAGTGAGCAAAAGAAAAGTTTTTAAGCCTTCGTTTCAAAAATAAAAGATGAAAACAGAAAATATTTTTCATAAAATCTCTGATCATTCATTATATTCAAAACTTCTTTATTAGATTTAAAAAACAATTCGTGGATGATTTGAAACAACATTTTTTTTTCTTTTCGCATTCTAAATAAAAATATGCAGAAGTATCTTCTGAACGCAACGTTGTTTTAAAATAACATAAATCCAATTAAGATTGGAAAATGTCGATAATCTATAGAAAAACATTATTCAAAACGAAAATTGGAAGTAGTTTCAGCAGAAAATGAAAGAAAAAAAAAGATGAGCGAAATCATTTGACGGGAGATAAATAATAGATTGCCTACCCAGGAATAGGCTAATGTTGGAAGTGTAGAACGAAATATTTGATTTCGGAAGCATTTTCCAACGCCTGTCTCTGACATAAATGGTCTGCGAGGTATTGGAAATGATTGTTCCGATTTATCGAATCGGGAAGCATTTTCTGAGCGATAAACAAGTCTGTTTTCTGTCCTTGGCGCACTTTTGTTGTTTTTTCTTATCTCGAAACTAAGCAGTGGTTTCCCTCAACTTTCTACATCTGGATATTATTTGCAGAAATGGTAAATATCATGGAATTATTCACAGAAGAAACCGTTATTCATCTGTTATTAATGAATAAAAATTTTGATACATTAAATTAAACATTTAGAACAATTATTGTGGTATTTTTCTCATTAAAGAAGCAACAATGTGGCATTGTCTTAAAGTTTGGACTCATGAAATGAAGATTAATTTTTATTTTTTAATGGATAAATGCAATAGAAATTGTTATAAAATATCCATTGCTGTTTATTATTTGAAGAAATGGTAAATGTCATGAAATTATTCAGAGAAGAAACCATTATTCATCTATTATTAATGAATCAAATTTTTGATACATTAAATTAAACATTTAGAAATGTTATTGTGATATTTTTCTCATTAAAAAACAACAATGTGGCATTGTCTTAAAGTTTAGACTCATGAAATGAAGATTATTTTTTTAAAACTTTTTAATAAAATAGTCATTGCTGTTTATAAAAAATAAATTCTTTTAGAAATTTTTGAAGAAAAACATTTTCAAATTGGAAACTAATTGTTAGTATTAAAAAAAATAGAAATGAGTAAAATAAATAAAAAATTGAGTCATACTGTCTCAAAAAATACACATTTTCTAATATAAATCATTGCCTATTCGTTGAAGCATAAAACTTAAAAGCTTGTAACATGAAAGGAAGTGCTTCTAATTTAAAAAAAAATTATTAAATCTTACTTAGACTGTTCAAATTTTCTAAATAAGAAAAATATTTTGTCATTATATGTCTCGTATGTTAAATAATCTAAATCTACATTTTTACCTTTTTATTTATTCGCATACAAAGATAAATATTTTATAATCGTCAACAAATTCAAATTCAAGATTTTGTCGAATTTCTACGTTTCAAGTTTCTTTTGAGCCTCAAATACATATTTTTCCAATAATTTCTGTCTTTTTCTCTCTCTCTCTGTTTGTAAATTTGATAAATACATAAACTTGTTTAGTCAGACAGATGAAATTTGTAATGTATAATTTCAAAATTTATATCAAATAAAGGAAGAAATTTTTAAGAGGGAATCTATATCTCTGGTATTCTAATACAAGGAAACACGATAAATACAAAGGAAATAAAATTCGATAAATAATAACTGGGACACAAATTTGATATATAAAATGCAGATCTGCATTACATTTGAAAAGAATTCCATTGAATCATCCCATTAACCACCTGCTACTCTTTACATTCACATGCATATAAACGGTCTAATTTAAAAATATAAGGACTTTAATATTTTAAAAATATACGTCGGATTACTTCAGCCTGCTACTCTGTCTCTAAATCAGTAAATGTGATAACTCAAAAACGCTTCAAGCTAGATGGATGAAATTTGATATAAATAATTTATACAGAATTTCTGAATTTCTATAAAATCTAAAATTTTCAGATGGAATTTATACGCCCAGTATTTGAATACAAGGAAATACAATAAATACAAAAAAAACTTAAATAAATAAGAATCGGGACACAAATTTTCGATCTAAAGAGTGAACCTGAATTTGATTTGAAATTCTTCCAGCGATTAACCATTTGCCACTTTGTACTTTTACATGTATGTAAATGTGTTCGGTAAAAATCGTAAATACTTTAATAAACTAAATTTAGTATATCATTTTGGGGCTACAATTGTAGTACTGTGTAAAATTTTGGCTTCAATAATTCTCAAATTGTCTAAAATACAGGTGATATTTTCTTGTATGTGTATATTAACTAAGTCCCAGCAGTTGATTGCCAAAATTCTCATGCCAAATTTCTTTCGTAAATATAATTCGGCAAATGTATGCACTTTATAATGGGCATATGTTATTTTGCTTGTCTATAGCAGCTTTCAATAACGGATTTATTAAAATATTTGTATTAGTACATGACATAAAAGGTTTCTTTTTCTGTGATTTACGATTTTATGTTTAGTGTAATTTCGTTACATTAACGTTCTGCTGTAAAGCAACACTAGGGTTCTGTTGTAAAGCAACACGTGGTCAGATGATAAGGGAGCTGGGACCTGAGCTGGTACCCACTACCTAAACCACACCAGAGGAAAGGCGTTTGGTCAAGGCACATTTAACGTGCAGCTAACAGTCTTACACAACGTGTCTTTGGTGGAATCGGGATTCGAACTTGAAACCCTATAGCTGAGGAACCGAGATCTTACAAAAATGCCACCGCTGTCCTACGTTTTTATGCGGGAGTTAATGGAGGAATAACATCTTTATTAAAGACTATACCAGAATATATCAAAATACTATTTTTATTGGCATTTATTTGTTTGAAACGTGCAAATAAATGCACTTAATTTCTGATTCATCTGAGATGGCATACATCTGCGTGAACGAAGAATCCATAGAAATGAAATATTAATTTAAATATCTGTTAAATCAAAATATATAAAATATTTAAAATAAAATGATTTTTTCACCCATTCTTTTAACGTTAAAAAATTTGAAATTTTTATTTGCATTTTTTTTATTTCCATAGTATATCCTTAGAGAGATTTGAAAAATGGGATATAAATTTATTTCTCTCATATCTGATGAAACGAATAAAATCTATTTAGATATTAACTTCGTTATACATTCCGCAAAGCTACGTGAACAGAATGCATCCAATAATCTAATAATTCACATTTCTTTAGGAGAAAAAAAGATCAGAAATCCTAAACGAGGTTTGTTTCTTTTGTTCTTCCACTCCACTTCTGAAACTCAATGAACACACATATTGCATTAGATAAGTATCTTTAAGAGTACACAGACTTGATCAAGAAGCACTGCTACATTAATCTGTTATTTTACCTACTTCCTAAACGCGTTAGACATTTCGACTTCGACACCGAAGTAAGAAAGTCTTCGAATAGAATCAAAAGGTCTCAGAGGAAATCTGCTTCGCTCTAGAAACAGAGTTTGTGATGTTTTTGTAGGAGATTAACGCTTCAGATAAGAAAATCCATTGAATCCAATTTCCGTTATGTTTTGTTTCCTACATCAGTTCCTACATATATTCTGTTACGTTCAGAGAATAACTGAAGAATATCTGCTATATATTTTTTTTAAAAAGAGAATCCTTAGTTTCGTGGAGTTTGTTTCCCCTTAAATTAGAAAACAAATTGAGAAATTGATCGAAATGATGAACCGACAAAGTATAATATGTTTCTCTGATTAGTGTTAATTTTTATACTAGAGATACATTATAAGAATTTTATTTGAAAGATTTTCATATTTTAAATAGTTTTTTTCATAACGAATTATAGTATACCTAATGAATATACTGAACAAAATAGAACTTACATCTTTAATAAATCATAGAACAGACTCTCCGACCCACCACAAAGGCAAACGGATTAACCATAGGAATTAACCATAGGATTAACCATAACCGGATTACCGCAACATGAATTAGGGGGAACTGTGGTTAAGTCCTAATGGCCATCACCGGCGACGGTTCAACCCTCGCCGAAGGAAGTACGTCTCCTCATCAATGGAAAGAGTCTAACCCTCACCTATTAGTGTACCCACTGGGTTGGTAAAATCCAACCACCAAACCGGATGCATCTCATCCCGAATTAAGAGGTGCCCCCCGGGAGTATATATTTAATAAAGTTGTTCAAAGAAATGAATATATATTACTAAAATGAGTGGAAAGATACTTTTTAAAGATTCTGGAATGCAAGAATTCCTGAATGGCAATTTGTCATGCAGAAAACATTGTGCAATTATTTTTGTTGATTTATTATTGTAATTATTGTACTTCAACTATCATTTTAAATTTCTTATTGTTACTTAAAGTTAAACATTAATAACTATGTTATTGTCATAATTTTCCTATTTTTGAATTCTTAAAAAAATTAAAGTTAAAATTTAGAAAAATCCAAATTAAGACTCATGATTATTTTAAATGTTTATTTTTAGAGTCTATGACTATTTTTTGTTGAATTAAAAATAATTTCTTGATATATATATCTATAATTTTTGATTATATTGATATATATGATAAGATTTTGATATTGAACACAAGATAAATAGCAAAATATATTAATTATTCATATTTTAAGTTAAATGACATTTATTTTTTAATTATGATTTCCAATAATTAATAATATTGCCTTGCATTTGTATGTCATATTTTAAAATCAATATATTAATCGTTATAAAATGCTAGTTCAGTACAACTAGATGTATATGTTACCGAGAAGGACCGAAATCTGGCGAATGTCGACTTTCACCGGTGAATGTCAACAAATACAGAGTCGCTTGGTGCATGCTCGAAATAATTGCTAAATACCCTTATTTCTGACTTACACCGGTAAATGTCGACATGCACCATGCACTAATGGTGAATGTTCAACATGTCCGATATTTAGGTTTTCTTTTCCTTAATTCAGTAGCGATAAATTTTTCGCCTCTCTTTTTGAAAGGAATGATTAAGAACTTAAAAACACACAGTGCATTCAAAATGATGCTTATTAGGTAATCAATTAAAAATTCTTTAAAATTATTTAAACATTTTGATTTTAAATGAATTTATTAATTAATTTTAATTCAAATTAATAAAATACAAAATTAAAATAATAATTCTTTTAATAATTTATTTTACTATTAATAACTTTTTAAAATTGTTTGATAATTTAGAAGAATTGTCAAATAATTTATCCTGAATAGCATTTATATCAATTTGTTTCCTCAATCAAATGGCTAATAAGTAAATTAAGTATGCAGATATCCATGTAGTCTAATATTAATACAGTATTATGACATTTTTATCATAAAAATTTATTACAAAATAAACATCATTTTGAGTGCACTGTGTGTTTTAAGTTTTTAATTCCTTTCAGAAAGAGAGGCGAAAAGGTTTTTAATAATTAAAATCCTTAACTTAATTTTAAAATTCCAAGAAAAACAAACAATTTCGCGGAAAACAGCCAGTCCTTCCTTTTCGACATCCACCCGAGCCTCTCTGTGGTTGTCAACATACACCGGTGAGGGTCCGAATGTACAAGAATGTAATGTAATAATCTATCTTTAACCGAAGTATTGGGTGTTTGTTGACATTCATCGGTGAAAGTCGACATTCTCCAATTTCGGTCTTTCTCGGTAACATATATACTATCTCACAGTTCGCTACTAGTAGATATTAACTAGTTGAATTGTTTCGTATAAACCTCTTATTACTATTTAGTTTCCAAATCACAGTTCATAAAATGATAATACTCATAAAAACTCATTAATATACTTTTTTACTGACCACTGATATATATTTCTAACAATGTCAATAAATTGTAAAGTAATTTCAGAATTAAAGCTGAATAATTAATTACATACTTAAATTCCCGGAGGCGATATCATTTCTTTGGCAAGACACATTAAAGGGATATGGAAACAATTGAAATGACGGAATTTGCATATTTTTGAAAATTTAATTCAGTTTATTTAATTGGATCGTATAAAGAAAGCCATTTAGGCCTTCTTCACCTTCTGAAAGTTATTTTTTTATGTGAACTTTATTTACGTTTTACTCAATTTCTCTTCATTAAGACACCCTTTTTTTAGCTTTATGCTTTAAGCGAACCATTTTCTAAAAAATTCTGTTGCCCCGAGCAATTTAAGAGAAAAAATTGGATTTCACCATCGTATAATCCCAGTACGAAGCCAATTAAACGTGAAAGGCAAGAACTAGTTATTAAACGCGATATGAAGGGAGAGAGTGCAAACCGAGGGTTTCAATATGTAAATTAGCTCTTTTTAATATCGACAACTAAATAACTGTAGAAGAAAAAAGCATTCAATATATTTAATGAAGATGTTTCCGTAATTAATTAACATTTTTTTCATCATGTTTTCGTTTAGATGGTATCGATTTTCCGCTTTTATGCCAACATTGATTGGGGTTAGCGTATTTTTAGCATCATTGAGCACATGTTTTTTTTAGACAAAAAAAAATTGAAATACCATGCGTAAATATTGAGCTGTCGAATTAGGTTTAAGGGCTTTTTTCCTTACTAGTTTTATGATAAAGAATAAGTTAAGGCGAATTAGATAGGAAAAAATTATAAAAATAATGTAGGATAAAACCATAAAATGTTTATTAAATATCCTTAAGGAAAAAAAATATTTGTTGGCACACCGATATTTACGCATTTAGATTTCAACTTATTTCTTAAGAAATAGGTTGAAAATCTAAATCATATTGGGCAAATAATATTAATTACATGCATACTAAAATGCTTCGATAATGTTCAAATTTTAAATCAACTTTTGATTAATAATACATAAAGTTTTTTTTTTCAAAATAGGTTTGTTTCGACATGTTTCAGGAAATTAATAAAGAGCCTAGGATAAATCATTGAGAGAAATTAAAGGCATTTTAAAATTAAAATAATATAAGTTATTTTATTTAACACTTTAAGCTTTTAAAAACTGAGTGAAATCAAAAACAATATCAAAACCAACTTAATGTAAAATATGCAATTTTTTAATTTCTCAAGCACATTATTTCGAAAACTGAGTTTCAATGTGTTTCAATTCGAATTATTTCAATATTAACACTTTCATTTTCATCATGTGAGAACATGATATTGTTTTAGGAATGAAGATTTGTAGAGTCAACAAAAAATCATAGGCAAAAAATTAAAAAAAAATTCCGTAGCCGAAAAAAAAATTATTAACTGCACAAGCATCTCAAAAAATCAGCTTTTAATAACGTGATGCTATCCCATTTATAAAATCTCCGATTTAAAAAAAATAAGTTAATAACTACCACAAATAAAACCTAGAAAAATGTCATTTTGATCACGTGATTATATGAAATGAAATAAATAGGAAATGTGATATATATTTTTTTAAGTAATAAATTTTTGGATCGTTTGCAATACTAAAGTGACTCATTCAATAAAACCATTAACATGAATAAAATTATAATTTAACTTGCACAAGCAAGTGCTGCGTGGCCATTCAAGAAATTATGTTCTGACATGATACATTGAAATATGCATAGCAGATTTCATTTTGATATTTTATTTGTTTTTGTATTAAAACATAATTGAGAAACTACTGTTAAGAAATATTTAAAGAAAATATATTTTATTTTACTCAAGATATTATAAAACTTAAATGTTCCATTAAAATAAATTCATTTATATAAATTCTTGCTTTAAATTTTATTGGATAAATTTCCAGTGAATTAACTAAACAGTTTCAAACAATCTAAACGGAAAATAATTCTCCCACTTTCCACGATTTGTTTAACTTTTAAGACATGATGTCATCTGTCATTCTTTTAATAAATTGTTAAAATATTTATTCTAAAAATATTTTAAGGTGCTTGAATCAGTTTGGTCAGAAACTTATTCAAACAAATAGATAAGAAAAAGACATAATTCATACAGCCCAATATATTTTACCGGCAACTATTACTTTATCACAAGTATAATTCAGCATAAAATACTTTTTGATTTTTTGACATGCATTCAGATCTCGTTGTCACATAAATTAAACAGCATGTGTTCTGACCTATTTTTAAGAAGAACTGTTCTTCAAACTGAGAATTCGCTATTTTTCAAAAGCATGAAAAGAGAATGTCATAGCACCATAAAGGAATTTTCTTGAATAATGTTCGAAGTTGAAACAAAAGGCTACAGTACAACGCTCTAGTGCACATTTGTAGTCGCAAGGTTTAAGTACTCGTAGTTATTAATTATGGCTTATAATTAATGACTTGCAACTAAAACTCAGGGTATACACTTCAAAGAACTCAAAATACATTTTAATACACGTAGAGGAGAAGAGTAGGAGACTAACAAGATCTGAGTGAGGTAGCTCTCAAGATTTATTAGTTTGAAGTTTTAGAGAACTCTCTTGTTCTGGCTGAGTGCAGCAAAGTGAAACTCGGAAAAATTATGTTGAACAAATGTATGAAAGAATTCAGGAATGTAAATTAATGTATAGAAAATATTTTAGACCTAAGTTAGAAATTTATATTCATTTCAATTCAACAATTTCTCAATATGTATTTACCTGTGCCTAGAAACAATCTAAGTATTCAAAAATGAATGTTCTTTTTTATTAAATTTACTTCTTGTTTGTTTTCTACCGGTATAGAAGTCTTTGAAGAATTAACAAAGCATAATAAACGGGTAAAAAAGAATTAATTTTGTGCTTGGAATTTGGGGTTAGATTAGTCACGTGTGGTTTCAAGAGTATAATTTTTAGCATATAACTTTAAGAAAATATGTATAGCTTATAAATTAGTTATATTTTACATTTCAATATTTTTACACCTAAAAGTTATTTTTTATCTACATTAAATTTTTATACGAATTGATCTATTGAAAATCTAGAGTACAAATAAAACTTTTGGGAAAATTCAAACCAATTAAAATAAAATATATTTGATCAAAATTTTCTTTGAATTTTAAATAAAACGCGAAAATTAATTAAGTATTAATCATTTATCTTAAACATGTAAATACTATTATTAATAAATTAAGAACATATTAACAGCCTGTCTTATTATTAGATAATTAAATTATTTATAAGATGTTGAAGAAATTAATTCTAGCACCTAAAATAATGAATAAATGTTCATATTGATTCATGCCTATTC
Organism: Argiope argentata; assembly: GCA_026289955.1. NCBI lineage: Eukaryota > Metazoa > Arthropoda > Arachnida > Araneae > Araneidae > Argiope > Argiope argentata. The sequence goes on along the minus strand of JAOUZG010035502.1, from coordinate 1,617,840 downwards.
GTCAGCATAGAAAAAAGATTTTTAAGTGTATTAATTTTTTTCAGTAATTTTTCTGAAATTTCTATTTGAAAATTTACATAATTTTTGTATTTATTTATTCAAAAAAATCTTTACAATCGATAACTAATTCATGCTTGAAAGTAACGTTAAAAAATCATTCCAATAAAAATACAAGACATAACTAAATTAGTTAAATTTATTAAGACACTGATGTGTATATATGCATACTAACCCCCTTCCTCCTAAAATGCGAGATTACAAATAATATTATGTTCAGACTTCTCTGTAACCTTTGAGCCTTATTTATATTTTAATAAATTGAAAATGTCGCTTATGTAGAATAATAAATACTTTTTTATTCTATGATCAAGAATATATCACAACAAAAATATCAAAGACCAAATTATTCTATCGGGCAAATTTTATAAGCATATGAATAAGACTATCAGTAATAAAAATATACATCCCCAGTTTCTTTCATAGTTTACCTTAAACGGAGCAGAATATGAACTGAAATATCTTTAAAACATTCCACTTAAAAATAAAGCAAAAATGAAATTTACAAATATTATGCATGTAAAAAAACAATATTTTTTCAAAGAATCTATATTTTTGTAAGTATTCTATAATTATATAATTGCTATAATATTATACCAAAGTATGTTATGAACATTCCTTTTGCTCCCTGAATATTTTTATACACAAATGTTGAAGTAATAGAAATGTTTTCTCATATTCCTTTAAGAAACTAATAAAAAATATCTTATTTTCCTTTTTGAAGCAAGTACTTTACTGTAGTATGTTAACCACTACTATTTCAATTATTCAAGAGTGGCCATAACTGTATTTGTGGTTCAATATATTTCCATTTGTATGTTGCATTCTTTTTACTTTGCATTTCTTATTCTATAAACCATATGAATTCATTAATGTTAGAATTTCTAAGTTTCTAATTCAAGAATAAGAGAAATTATTTACCCTTCTATAAAATCTGAAATCGAATTCTAAAAGGTTTAATATACAATAGAGGATTTCTCCAAACTGATGGACGAAACCAAATGTATGCTATGACGCCCTTTGAGAGCTCTTAGAAAATCTCCTTTCCTTCCCCTTCAAACTTATCTGAATGAGTGTCTCTAACAAACAGCGTCCCTGGTATTTAATCAATCACATTTAACGAAACGGAAAGAAATTTATCAGTGATATTCAAGTGTCTCTAGTGTCCACCGTAGTTTTGTTGACCGGGTATTTGGGGCTTTTCAGTTCTGATAAGAATAGACTGAATATATTATCATATGATATATTCGTTATATCTTGTTGTAGCATACAAGATAAAATATACTGTGCATAATATTTGCATAACATTTTCAAACATTATTTAGGAGATCATCAACCCTTCTGACAAAGAAAAGTAAATAGTATTTTAACAATTTACTTATCATAATATTCATGTTAAGTAAGTATAAATATTTGAATAGAATCCAAGCTGTTTAGGTATTCATTTACTCTAATAATACTCTATTAATAATATACTCTAATAATAATATTCTATTCATCTAAATTTTAATAATATTCAAGTGCGATATCTCTTAACAGAAATTTTCTATAAAGATTTAGGAATGAAACTATACTAATTTGAATGTTTGATATTGTTATTATTAAGATTTTAATATAATGTACAATACAATATCCGCAGTACTTACATTACGTCTATGACCTAATTCCTGTAGTACATTCAATCTACAATATAAATCCAATGATACATTCAGTCTACGACCTAATTCCGGTAGTACATTAAATTTAAGGTATGATATTTTCGACAACCAGTTCTCCAATATCGATTAACGAATCCATCTAATGTTTACTGGAACTATTATTTGTTTTCAATTTCAATTAAATATAAATGATTTGATGCCTATAGTTTTATAAACTAAGAAATTTAAGAGACAGTTATTGATAAATATTAATTCAAGCCTTTTTAATAACTTAACAGTTTTCTGGTGATTATCTATTTATATATAATACTGACATTCTTGACAGTTTTATTGTCTTTATTACCTAATACGATGAAGACCTTCAATTTAGGGAATATTTTCTCATTCAAAAGGAAATCCTTTGAATACTTAATTTCCGAATGTATTCAAAGTAATTTTAATTTTGAATTATAATCATTATGGATGGTTTATATTTTGCATATAACTATCAAAATTCGATAAATCGAAGCACGTATGGCTCTAGGGCAAAACAATTATGTGGTTAAGTGGCACAAAAACATTTGTTATTTATTAGTATTGATTGGTAACAGTCGAATAGAATCCAATAAATAGAAACTTTTATATTCTTCAACGCATTCAGAGTGGTGTTTAATTTATGGATTATTAATTAATAAAGCTTTAAAATATAATTAAAAATACTTTAAGGAGAAACAACCATTTAGATTGTACCCAGATAGCAGACTTGCTGTCTTAATATAAATTACAAGGGAATTTGCTTCTTTTTGTCAGAGTTTTCAGCAAACAAAATCAAATGTATCTCACCAGATACTATGAATTTAAAATAGAAATTTGATAAAAATTCATAAACATGCCCAATTGGTCGAAATATTAAAAAAATCGATAAAAAAATAAAGAAATACAATTTAATTAACTAAGTTAATCCTTCTGCCTATTTAAATTAATATGTTCCTTTAAGCCATTACTATTTGAAATCAAAATTGGGAAGATGTGATAATAAATACAAACATTATATTTTTGTTTCTTATTTGGTAGCTGTGGACTACTGTATACCCTATAAGGAACAAACACATTGGTATGATCCAGTCATTACCTACACCTCATCTGATTTCCCTACAACAAATTCATCATTGAATTCTCTCCGAAGCCAGAAAAAGCGAAAGAATCAAGGATCCGGTTATCCCTTTAGCAGAATTTCCCTACTCACCCAGGGAGGAACAATCAGGGAGAACTTATATCAGTTTTAGCATTAACCGAGAAACTTTAATAGAAGCTCGTTTTCTGCTTCAGTAAATCATATGCTTTTCAACTACAACTTGAACGAAATCAAAGACAGAATTGCCTCTAAAGTTTGAACCAAAAACAATGCTTCCACTATTGACCAAAAATAAGAATTTTTTTAATTCAAGAAATATTTTATTGAAAGTAACAGTTCTTAAGTTAAAGTTATGAGTATTGGTATCAGCACCTTCAACTAATGATAAAGACAAACTTAATAGATTTTGGATTTTCATGGCTGAGAAAGTAGCCCTTCATGGCTAAGAAAGTAGAAGAATAAGAAGAAAGAATAAATAGAAAATACCATTTAAGTTATCATCCTTAACAACAACGAAGATAAATGTGAAAATAGACCCTTAAAACCACACCCTATAAGTCTGGAACTATCAAGCAATTATAACTTAACATTGCAGTTTTTTAACAGCCAGTTGTCAAGAGCTGTAAATGAATTTATCCGTGACGTGATTAAAATCAATGTTCACTGGAGAAGAGAATGTTAAAATCTTTAACCAACCATAACGATAGAAAAGATGAATAATTCAAACAGATAGTAAAAATGGAAAAGTCAGAAAATTATAATTAAAATATTGTTTGGAAATGCCAGTAATGATGAAATATTCTAAGAATTTGACCTTAAAACTACATTTAACTCTTTGTAATTAAAAATATTAGAAAAAAGGTTTTTTTAATCCAATTTTCTCCTTGAAATTAACTTGTAACTGGGGACATGAATTTCCTGCAGTGGTAGATAAAGGAACTCAAATTTTTTACATTGTTATTAATATTATTAATATTTGTATTTTTCAAGTAGTTTTGGAATTTATTTTGGAAACATATTCTGAAAATCATATATCTACCAAAAATATTAGAATATAAATATTAAAAATGTCATGTTATAATATTAAATGTTGGAAAGTAATAAGAAAATCCTAAACAATTTTTGAATTAATATTTAGTTGGTTTAGATATTGGGAAATTACACTGAGATTATTAACTGCTACAAATTTAATAAGCAAATATGAAGGATAAATTATTTTAAAACATTATTTTAAAAATATTTCTTTACATATATATTTCTTTGCATTATTCAAATGAAAAGCAGTTTCGGAGTCACAGTGTCAATGACTCCATAAACAACAAAAACGCTGCAAAAGGATAAATGCGCAGAATAAAAATGCAGGCTTATAAATGAAAGCTCGCCACCACAATATCTTATGATTACTTAAGCTTTTACCATATATATAGAAATTACAAATAAAAATAAAAATACATTAATGAGGTGGGAACATGAATGGAGGATCAAGAACGGAAATTGCTGGCCTTGTATGTTTGCTCTTTTTTTTTTTTTTTTTTTTTTTTTGAAAAAAGGCTAAGCGGCTGAAAATCTGCCTAATTTAGGAGATATAATTAGCCTGAAAGAAACCCTGGAGCCAAATAAGGGGCTACAAAATCTACTAAATATATGTCCTAATCTTATTCAAGCCACGAAATTAGCAAAGCAAGAAAAATTAACGGAAGCAAAACTGCGCATCATCCCAATATATAGGATTCATCTCCTAAGTCCTGATTGGCTACTCTTCAATAGCTCAGAATTTTCTATCGTCATCCAAAACCCAGCCCTAGAATTCATTTCCTTACCCGCATCTACTCTTCTAAAGTACTGCTATCCTATTGGCTAAGAGAACTCGTCCTTACGTTATCATCGTGATTTCACTTTCTTCAATCACCCTTCACACGAAGTCAACTATTGTGCGCATTGAAAGGTCACGCTTAAGAAATATCACGTGACCCCAATGGGACAATAACAATCAGGTTCTTCTCCATTCTGTCGTCTATAGAGTTAACTTCTACCAGGGATAGGTTACCATTGAACTAAAGTCATAATTAGTCAATACTTGCACGGGGAGAGAAACCTCGTCTTTTTTTCCTATTTAATTTCGGCAAAGGAGTGCCATTTATTGAAGGAAAAACAGACAAACGTAGTATATATTTCTATGAGCCGTTTGAGATAGAAAAGTTTTATTTGTAGGCAAATGTAGATTTAAAAAACAAACTATCTTATTAGATTATTTATTTTATCCCATTATGCAGTTTTTAAATTTTTAAATGCTAAAAAACTATCAGAGACCAAAAAAAGACATCAAATAATTTGTTATTATACATATGTTTCACTGTATATACAGTTATCTTTTTTAAAAAAATCTAATTTTATATTGTAGCATTTTGTATTTGGAGAGGAAAATACA
>JAOUZG010035502.1:1585497-1612183 GCA_026289955.1 Argiope argentata | reverse complement strand
ATATATTCGTTTAAAAATCAAATATTATTCTATGTGTGATTTTTTATAGATTTGTTTGAAAATTTTTAAACACACAGATGAATGTTATTAATTTAAAATATCAACTCCATTTTTATTGAAATATATATCATAGACTTTAGATAAACATGTTACCGAGATATATTTCATATTTCTCAGTGGCATATGAAAATCCATCTTGCATTTAGACTATATAAGGGTGAAACATTGCTTCTTTGTTATCATATCAAAGCTACTTTCAAGAATTTGTATTAGGTTCAATGTAAAGATAGACCATCTGATAAAATATATAGAACATATTTTACAATTTTAAAACCGAAAAGGACCAAATTCTTTTTCTATGCCTTGTAAAATGTAACTTCTTTCATTAGATAGACATATGTCCCAAACAGTTTTCCTTTTCTGAAACAAAATGAAGAACATGCAGACTTGAATGTCGTTAAAGAATCGAAGCCGAGAGGAGGCTGTCATGCTATATTTCTCATCTCATGCCAAAGAACTTGGAAAAAACGTACAAAAACAACGTATTTTCCTCTCAAGAATCGAACTCTTGTATTATTGTACAGAAATATCCTGGTATATTCTTTGTTAAATTCTTATATCAAATGTTCATCTTGCGTACACGCCATTTATAAAGGGTTTTAGTCTCGATATGCTAACAGATTTTTTATTGATAAATAATTTGATTTCTGTCAGTTATTTTAGAATGTATCTCATGAAATATTTGAAAATCAGAAAAATATAAAATAGCCTTAAAATTTAATTTTTTTTCAACAAATAAAAGCTTTATTTTGAGATCGATTTTCTATGCGTGTCACAAAAATTGTCATAAAATATAAATATTTTATGTATCTATATTTTTAATCAAGTAAGTAGAATGTGGATTTGCATTTGTGATGGTGTTATGCACACAGACCAGTTGATGTAGACCTATCAATAGATGTGCTTTTGAAGTGGAAAATGAGTATAATGTAGATATTTTTTTTAATTTTAATAAATTTAACTTTAATTAAGATTTTAAGGTTCTTATCTGGAATAACATTTGGAATTATTATATAATTAATTGACTTTTATCCCTATTTAATGAAAAAATAACCCAATAAGGTACTTAGCTTTCCCTTTCATTTAATTTTGACTCCTTTTAGATCAATTTTTGGCTTTTCTCTAAAGTTCAGTTGCTTATTTTAATAAAATTCAAATGATTTTCATTGTTTTATCGCATATTTTCATGTGATTATTTCTTCATTATTTAAATCTGAAGGAAAAATGAGCTGGTAAGGTATTTGTTAATTTATGAGTGGAACCAGAAAAAGGAAGACATTTAATTTACAAAAAGCAACAATTTTAAAATTTTTGCGTAGGTACCTAAGTTTTAAATAGGATTCTCATGTTATGGGGAGTTTCACCTGCACAATAAGTGGAAGAAGAACAAGGATATAAAACTAATCAAATTTAATGTTGAAAATTTTATGTTTAATGCCAGTCGGAGTCCAGACACAGAGGTAGCGCTTCTTCCTCGTGATCTTGGCATCCCGGGTTCCACTCCGGGCTGGGTGTAAAAAGGTGCTGTGCAAGTGAATGTGATGAGTATGTAGCTTAGTTGTATTTTGGCTCTAGTTAGCGCTGATTCAAAAATAAGAGAAATTCATTCAGTTTAAAATCACTGACTGTCATTAGCGTGCTTGTACTTGGCAAGTGCCATTAGTAGCAAGAACAACATGCTTAAAGCTACTTCATTAAATAAAACATTAACATTAAGTTGAGAATTATCAATTTATTTGATATCAGAAAGAACTTTCCATTGAAATTATTGGATATAATAATTCTCTCACACTTTTGTATTATATTGGTACAATTGTATCGATCCGTCTGAAGTAAAAGTGTTTTAAAAATCAAATTAAATGAATTAAAATGGGGTATTTACAAACTAAAAGTAAATATGTAAGTTGGTATTTTCAATCTTTGTTAATATAATATTGATAATACCATTAAAAAAAGTTACAATTAAAAAATAAAAGAAAACGAAAAGGTAGATACATGTCTCTTGAATAAAATAAAACATATTTTATGTGACAATAATCTTTTCATTTATCAATTCATCAATATTGCCAACTAAGTAATAAATAATGTAAGTGATTTTCAAATAAAATCAACAATAAATTAATAAATATTTCCAGAGATATTTAAGAGAACCGAAAAAAAGTTTCATGAATAAATGTAACCTCTACAGAGAATAATAGCATTATTTAACTGCTTTCTTATCAACAGTAATTCGAGATCTGTGAAATTCTGTAATTTTTTATTCATGTACTCAAATCGTAAATTTTTTAAAAGTTGGATTGTCTCACTTCACATTAAGCATTTACAACCATTTTCCTTAGAAGTGATATTTATACAGCAAACATTTATCAATTTAATAATATAAAATACTTTTTATAAGTAATTTTAAATGTATCATGTATTCTGAATAACCATTCAATAATTAAGTTCAATCCTTTCTCTTAGCTGTAATTTTTCTAAATATATAGGATACACTTTTGTAACGGACATTTTAATTTGTAAACATTTTAATGTTTTCTGTTTATATTTCTTTTTCTGATGAACGATATTTGGGCTAACTCTGATATTTATCTTTCTTAAGCAAATTGTATTTTGGAAAAAATTATAAATATAAAAATGTGTCTTATAACTTATAATGTGATTTTATTCAAATAACTTAAAAACATAATTTCTTTTTAACTTTATTTTAAATGGTATGTTTAATACTACCAAAATTCTTAAGACATTTGATTCTAACATAGATTTAGTTTTGAAAATGTTCTTTAATAATTACCTTTTTAGCCTCAAATTAAATATAAATATGCTAACAAACAAGTAGTAGAAAATTTAAATTTATGCAAATGTTTTCAATATTCCCATGATACAGTCATTTTCCTTAAGAAATCAGATTAATGTTTCTTAGTTTAATCTTAATTTAATTACTCTTAATTTAATTTTTCATTACATAATTTACAGAATTCCTCTGTAATTTCTCATTAATCACTCTTAATTTAATTTGTTATTATTTAATTAACAGAATCCTTTTGAAATTTTTCATTAATTTCTCCGAATTCAATTTTTTATTATTTTATGTATTCATTTAAGTCAAAAAATGCTGAATTTGTATCAACATCAGAATAATGTTATTTAATACTATTAATAAAATTACTTTCGAAAAATGTTGAGCTGAACGAAAAGTGTCTTATATCCTAAGCAACATGTATTATTTGTGGTAAGTGCTATATTTAAATTTCATTATATTTTTATAATTTCTTTATATAATTAACAAAACAAAAAATTTATTCTTTATTTAATTCGATCCAAGCCTTATAGTTATATTTAGGATATCAAGTCATGGAATATTTAGATTGAAACAAGGTGAGTTGTATTAGCCTGATAAAGTGTGCTATTTTAAACTCCCATGATTTTCAGAATATTTAATCAACAATTAAATGCAATATGAACTCTTATTTGTTTATGGAAATTTTAAATTTTAGGTCTAATTATGCGCATTCGATTTTATATTTTTACATTTCATGCCAAATTTTTCATATAAGCTGTCTTTGAGAATCGATTCACTTTTCAATAAATCGATAAAAAATATTTTAGAAATTGCTAAAATTATCCTCTTATCAATGATTAAATAGATTAAATTCATCTCAAAATTATCTTTAGTAGTTTCATGAATAACTATTTATCTAATTTAACAGAATTAGAATAACGATCAAGTTCAAGTTATGTTATAAAATAGTTTCAAGTTCACAATGGATTGGAAAAAAATTGAGTCACGGTTTCACAGACGTTACACATCCACTTCTAAAGCAGAATAAAATTATAATAACAAGTTGATTTTCATTCTTTTCTTTCTAATATTGGTTCCACTGAAATATCATGATTCAAGATGTAATGTATTTTCTACTTTAAAAGAAATACATTCTTAACAGATCTTAATTTTAGTTAAAAAAGATATTGTAGGAAAATTTAAATGCTTACTGTCGTTAGCAACAAAAACCCGTAATTGCAATTTATACAAAGGAAAAAATAATTTATTTTATGCATAATTTAAAAGCAATACTTTCAACTAAAGTGAAAGATATGAAAGAAGATATAATGTAATTTCCTTGAAGGAAATCTGTCATGCGAATTCATTATTTAAAAATTTAACGTATGAGATGAATTGATTTTTATTTAAAAAACAATTGTAATAAAAGTTATGATGGATAGCTTTAATAACTTCCAACAGAAAAGTTTGATAAGAAAATGCAGAAAAGCCATGATTGATTTTAGATTTTACATACATTCTGATGTACAGACTTCTTGAAACAAGTGAAATATACTTAGATGGCATATATTGATTAAAGAATAATGAATTTGAAAGAACAAAGGGTAAAAATGAGTTAAAGTGCGATATAAGAATAATTCAATAAAAATATACATTCTTTTCATATTAAATGCATTTTTATTTCCGTCTGACGATGAAAAGTCAATAAAATTTAATGAAACAAACTTTTATAAATTACTTGACTATATGAAAACTATGTGTAAAAAATTGAGATAAAACTAAAAAAACTGCGGAATACTCTGGTGATTTTTTTCCAATTCCACTTTAAGCCGTTTATTAAAATTTAACTGCATTATTCCTTAATTTTATTATATTTTCTCTCTCATTTTTTTCTCTATTATTTGGGCAATGTTATTTATAGGAATTCTTCCTATTATTAACTTAAAAACTGTTGAAAAATGAGAATTAAATTAAAATTAAATCATCTATAGAATAAACTCCTTCAAGAAAAGAATTAAGTTCTTTCCGGTTCTTGCGTTATGAATGCTGCGGAGGAATTCTAAGTTATTTGATTAACTAATAAAATTGCAGAAAAAAGTTTCGAAGGCTTGATGACTAATTTCATTAGTCCGACATGAATTTAATAAGCAATGATGCAAAAAAACTAATGCAAAATTGGACAGGAAACTGATCTAAGCTAATTTACTCTGAAAAAGGAAAAATGAAGTTTTCCGCCGTACGAACTCTTGCTGAATGTAAATGAATGAATATTTGAATATATTTTGCTCTGAGAAAATTGGATTTCCAGAACTGTTTAATAATGTCTATAGAAATAATGTAATAGGAACAAATTTCTAATGCGATGAGTACTAATTAATAATGAAAAAGTAAAACCCAATCTATTTTTCTCATAACAGTGTTAAGAATAATACTGATGTTTGTGAAAGAAGTAATAGTAGAATTCTTGAGAAAATTAATTCGATTCTGAAAAAGTAATTTTATATTACTATTTTGGTCGTAAACAAGAACTCATTTTTTTGGAATTCTTTCAATCATCTTAGATGCTTGGCTTCATAAATAATAAATACAATTGTTGCTTTCTCAATGTGCATTAGAAAGTATTTTATCTTTACTTGAATTTTGATAAATTTTAAAAGATAAATTCAAATTTATTTTAATATATAAATTAAATTATTTTTTGGTTATTGCAATTTTTTGAAATTTAAAATGTAAAAAATTCCATTTCCTTATGTAAATTTCATTATTTCAATTTTATTAATAGAGAATTTTATAACTGCTCTCCAGATTTTCACAATTTCCAATTTTTTTTTAACTAGTTCCTTTTTGAAAAAAAATGTGCATTATATTAAAGTACAAAATCTTATAATGTCATCTATAAAAAAATTATAATTTGATAAGATTAATAAATAATATAATTTTATAAAAATAGTTTTTATTTGAATTACATTTAAATTAGTTTTTTTTAAATATTTTTTTATTTTAATTAAACTTTAATTAAATTTTAATAAAATATTTTTTTAATATTTAGATTTAAAGAGTTAATGATTTTTTTCAAAATTTTTCGTTCTTAAAATGTGTATAAGAAATTTTGGATAGTAAAATAGAATTATAAATAATTAAATAATAATAATAATATGTTGTTTTTTCAAAATTTCCTTAAAATTAACGATGGTTGCTTTCACTAATATTTGATAAGCTATGTTTGTCACTTTATTTGCATAAAATAAATTTTCCATGATACATTTTTCTCATGTGGATATAATCTATATCTTAAAAACTTAAGATACGTGTTTTTCATTATTCAGTTTCAACGAAACATGAAATATCTTATATAAAATGGCTCTCAGTAGTGTTGTACATAATAGTAAATTCATTGGTGACTGAAGTTTAATTTTAAATTGCATGTAGCTTTTCGTAGAAAATTCCCAAGGAAATATAATGAATAAACCAGCCTACCAATTATTATTGTTCTCTAAACAATATAAAAAAATACTTGGAGGCTTGTGAAAAAAAATATTTTGGAAATTTTACTTTAACTCTATTAATTTTAAAATATCTAGTAAACAATATTTGTATTTGAAACACTCTTAGATTTTAAAGAAAGCTTCGATAAAAAAATTTTAAATTCTGTTATAAATATTGATACTCTTTTATTTTCGATTACTTCTCACGTGCATTGTTTCATTGTTGTTTCTGCAAAACTGAGTTGATGTATTTGAAATTTGTTGAGAAGAATTTCCAAAGCATATCTTCAATTTATTTTTACTTGAAATTCAAATAACGTCGCTTCTTTTTCGGAATACAAATCAAAATATTTGATTGGATCTTACGAACACAAACACGTAGAGATTTGATCTTGGTCTAAATTCAAATACAAACAATTCAAAAAAAAAGAAAAAGGAACAATGTAAGTTCCAGGTTTCAAGGGAAATAAACCGAAGCAAAATATCTCAAATAAGAGAGTCTTCCATTTCGTCCTTTTTCATAACTCTGTTAGATTTCAAGTGCTGCTGAAATCGAAAGAAATTTCATGCTGAATATTTTTTAGTGCTGAACTATCTCTAACAGAATGTGAGCTTTCAAGCGTTTTCCTGCAGAAATATTTTATGGTCACCAATTTTAAAAGATATATCCACTCCCTATCTGGATCTCTACTTCTTTCTGTGGAGAATGAAATATGCAAGCACATCGATGAATTCTTGCATGATTTATGGTTATACAAAACGCTAGCGAAATTTTGGAAAATGATCGGTAAAGCAAAGAAAGAATATCACCCACCATTAACTATTCAATTTCGTTTATGCTGAAAAGCAATCATTAAATTCTTTCAATATTATATCCCTGCATATCATTAGTTATATAGCCTTTTATAAACATTCTTATGAAATTTATTGTTAACATTCATTGACAAAAAAATCTGAAAATTTCAATCTTTAAGAGCGATAATAATATTTTATTTTAAATATATGCAAGCAAAGTTTATGATGAAAAACTGCAATGGGGTTTTATGTAATTAATAATTAATAAATTTGTAAAGAATGATAGTTTTCCTCTTAATTTGATTCAATGATTTCAGAAGATAGTAACTTAATAATAATTCATAATGATAATGGCCATAATGATAATAATAACTAATAAATAATATTAATTTATGATCATAATAATAATAATAATCAATGAGGAATAATTTTAATTCATGATCATAATAATAATAATAATCAATGAGGAATAATATTAATTCATGATCATAATAATAATAATTAATGAGGAATAATATTAATTCATCATCATCATAATGATAATAATAATAATGAATGACGAATAATATTAATTCATGATTATAATAATGATAATAATTATAATTAATGATGAATAATATTAATTCATGATCATAATAATGATAATAATTAATGATGAATAATATAAATTCATGATCATAATAATGGTAATAATTATAATTAATGATGAATAGTATTAGTTCATGATCTTAACAATAATAATAATAATTAATGATGAATATTTCATGGTCATAATAATAATATTTAATGATAAATAGATATTCAAAGTTTAAAAGTTTTTTCTTCTAATTTGAATCAATACTTTCAGAAAATATTACATTATTGAACATAAATATTTTGAATGAATAATCAAAGGACAAATATATGAGCTTGAAGACAAAGAATAAACAATTTTATTGAAAGTTAGATAACTAGACTTAATTAATAATAAACATAGATCTGATTTTTTTTTTGTTCATTATGATTAAATTACAAAATTCAATGTTTTGAGACCTGTGAAAAGTACTAGTTTCATAAATTATCACAATGAATTACAAACAAACATATTGGAATGAGTTCTTACTCTTATTTACTCTCGCTAATAAGTTTACAAAATTTTTGTTTGAAAGTCATTTATATGTTGTAAATATGTAAATTTATTGAAACCAACATTTAAAATTAACTATTACAATGTTTAATCATAAAAATAATTCTTCTGTATGTGTAATGTTCTTTTGTGAATATACAGTCAAAATAAAGCGTAGTTAAATATATATTGCTTGTTTTATTTGGATTAATAACTTAATTTAAAGTTATTTAGTGTATAAATAAAATAAACCGTAAGATGTTTTAACTTTGGAAATACAAATTAGTAAATATTAATAAATACAATGCTCTTAATTTATTCTCAATAATAACTGGTACAGTTAAAACCATGCACGAGAAAAGTTTCTTGATTAAAATATAAAATACAAAATGTATTAATTTTTTTTAACTAAACATTTATCCAATTCCTATCTAAAAATTTCCTTTTGTCTTTATTTTAAAACTTGTAGCTCCACAAAGATTAAAAGAAGACAATAATAAAAAAATGAATAGATAACTAAATAATAGCTAGATAATAGCAAATCTATTGTTAACTTGTAATTATTATCTATATTGATATTTTTACTATATCTATCTTAAAGTGTTTACAAATTCTAGAAATAAATATATATAAAACGAAAAAGCCTTATTATTAAATTATAAATTATAAATACATTGCAAAACAGAATTTTATAAGTCACTTCCCCTAAATGATAAAATTTAAATCTTCATTTTTCATAACAAATTGAATTACAAATCTTCATTTTACAATACAAATCGCATTACAAATCTTCATTTTACATTACAGATTGCATTACAAATCTTCATTTTACATAACAAATTGCATTACAAATCTTGCTTTTATATTTAAAATTACATTACAAATCTTCATTTTACATTACAAATTGCATTACAAATCTTCATTTTATATTATAAAAATTTGTACATTACTCCCACTAAAAGATGAAACTTAAATCATCATTTAATCTAAATCATTCATTATCATTGATTTAAAATTATAAAAACTTTACCTTTTATATCAAAAATTGTTGATTACCTCACCAAAATCATGTAAAATATTTTACATAAGTATTCATATTTAACTTGCTTATATCTTTTCTTTGAAAATTATATTCATTTACAAATATGGTCATCGGCCAATATCTACCATTGAAAATAAGAATATGAACAGTCTTATCACGAATGAAAGCTGAGCTTAACGTGGGCAGAGTGAGGTCACCGACTCATCGTTATTGCATGAGAGATTTCCGATTTGTTTTTACATTTCTCCCTTCCAAAACACTTGCGCTACGTGACACGTGTTTCGATCAGTGATCGTATGTATAGTCGCCATTACAAGAGGTGCAGGAAGATGCGTTTGGTCGTTTGTGCTTTGTGGGAATGTTTATTCCTTATCTACGCTCTTAATAGGATGGCCGTTTATTGCAAGCAATTAGGAGATTGCTTACGGCAGTGTTATTTTCCTACAAGACTAAATAAGTTTGGATCTGTACAAAGAAACATTTCTTGGTATTCAAATACTGAGATTTTATATAATAATCTATTGACAGTTATTAGTTTTATGTATGACAAAACACCATAATATTTGTTGACACGATTTCAGGTACTTTTTACATGCATCTTAAAGAGAGATTTATATCCAAACCAATTTCAGTTAGTAAGCATTTGTTAATACATTCTTCATAGTAAATTTTAAAGATATTTTGCTTACACTCGTTTACACTACCCATATAATATTTGTTTAAGGCAATAGTTATACGCAAATGATAACCATATTGTTTCGAAACTTGCAGTTTGAATGCTAATGGGTAATAAAATTAACGCTAAAAATAAGAATGGGATCCTTTAAATATATTTTTTAGAAACCTTAGTCAGAAAATTGTCTTAATTTCAAACTTATGCCATTATCTGCAATATTCATGAGGATTTTATCATTTTCTATCAAACAAACTGCATAGTTTCAGGGTTTATTTAACGTTATTTTTGTGTTAAATAAATTGAAACTAATGCAAAGAAACGAAGAATGAAAAAATAATTTTATATGAAGAATAGTGTTTGGTTATTTTCTGAAAAGAGATTAAATGGAAACTTAAAATGAGGAAAACATACATTGATTCGCATATATATGTTTATAAAGATCTTAAAGAAATGGAAATTGATAAAGTTAAATATTATTATCATATAGTATGCAGTCATTATTTAAATATCTATATAATTGTTATTATGTATTACGTTATAATTGAATAATATTGAATTTTGTTATCCTGGTAACTTTCTGTGCTGTTTTTTGTGTTATTTACAGTGTTTAAAAAATAAATGTTTATAAAAAAATAATTAACGTTATTTATATTATTGTAAAATTTAATTGTAATGAAGCTAAAAAATAATCATATATATAAAGAGAGGAACTGAAATTATCATTTGAAAATTTTTAATTTATTTCTAATATTCATTAGATTTTATATGCACAGTTAATTTTGGATATAAAAAACAATCTGTTGATAAAACAGGAATCTGTATTACCAATGTTTTTCAAAAGGCTCATCCCTTTAACGACTAATAACAAATATATACAAAAGTCATTTCTAAAAAAAATGGAATTCTTTAAAAGCGATTGCATGAATTTATTTTTTAAGAGTTTATATTAATTAATAAATGTTTAACATATTTTGCTTTCAAAAAATATCGTTTTTACCTTTCTCTTGAAAAATTATATCGAATCAAGATGAGTAAACCCTACACAAGTATAAAATATTCGAGAACAATAATCTCAAAATGAAGTTTTTTTATCTTGATAAAGTTGATGTATCTATTTATTTTTCTATATTTCCGTAGATTCGAAATAAATGTGAAAGTATGGCAGTATATTTAATTTTAAATTTAAACAAGAATTATAAGACCACAGTTATTCCTTTTTCCAACACTCCTATTTACTTCAACCATGATGACCCTTAAAAAGGTATATTTCTACAAATATTATGTACAATACATATACAAGTATTATGGAATATTTAGGCTTAAATTATGACATAACTTCACACAAAAGATATTTCACTCGACACTTAGACACAAAAAAAATATTTCATGTTTTGATACTCCCATTTTCTTCGATCTTTAAAATTCTGCAGAATTCAGCCATGATTCATAAAAATGTATCTTTCTATACATATTCTTTCACATGAGTCTGAATTTATCGTCATCACGTAGATGATAAAATACTTCATTGTCGATACTACAAGGGAAAAGGAATTACTTTGGTGCGTATTTCAGTATTTGTTGAAGCGTCAGATTGCCGTACTTATTGTATAGGTGAATAAATACAACAATACATCAATATGATTGATTAATTTTTTTTAATATATGTTCCAAGAATGTCTTAGAAAAAGCCGTTTTATGCGATTGCCTAATGCATTTCCAATAAAAGATGCATTTATCCCAACAAATGCAATACTTTTTGATTTTTTTTTTTGGTTTTAATTTTTTTTGTACATTACTTTAGCACTTCAATACCAGAATACATGTATGATCCAAAAAGTATTCTATTTAGTAAAAAGAGAAAACTGATAGTGAAGCGTCTAGAGGGGGAAATCTTTTCTTTTAAATTTCTTAAAGAAGAATACTTTTATTAGATTATTTCAACTTCTGTTTTTCGTCTGGTCTTTATCTGAGACAGAGTAATCCAGACCTGGATGTGGTTAGTATAGGAAAATAAAATAAAAAAATATTTTGTCGCCTCATATTTTGAAATTGTCACTTAAAGTTCTGGTCTTTTAGGTAAATTTCTCTATTAAAATGCAAAATTCAATTTTTCTTTTGTTTTTTATGTGTACTGATAATATTTTTATATCATCTAGCACTTTTCTAACTTTCTAAATTCATTAAAATGTATATTCTTGAATATAATTAAATAAACATATTTTGAAATGTTTGGATTTTATTGTTTTCATTAAATAATCATTGGTATATGTTATTCATCTGTAATTTGTTATATTATTTTTATGATAGCACTAAAATATAACTTTTGTTAGCACGTCGTTAGTGCTATCATACCATATTATTATTAAAATCTATTACTGTCAATAAGAAAAAAAGCTTCATCATATTAATATCATGAGGTTTTAGACAATCAAGGCAAGATTTCATGATTAACTCTGCTGTTTTGTTCGGGTCTATATGATCAAACATAAAATTTATATGTTCATAAAATATATAATAGACATATATTTTTATAACACTTCTTTACATCTTTTCAAAAGAATACAAATATGATCTCTTAGAGGAATTTATGTTTATTTATATTTTGTAGGAATATTTTTCAATTTATACCTAATATATTATTCGAATCAAAATGTCAAAACATTATTTCTTATTTTTTTTTTAATTTTTGCTCAAACATGTTTAATTTGGTTTGGAATCAATCAAAAGAAAAGAACAACCATAGTTTGTCTAATTTATCCCTTTTCAAAACGTACTTCATTGGTGTAAGTGTTTGATCACATGGAAAGAAAGCGCGTTCAATGTAAGAATTAACCACTTCGCATACAATGATGTATTTGACGCACGCATTGAATTATTGAATTTTAATTTTCAAATCTGCAATTAAGCCACAGAATTAAGTATTTAAATACGAAAAATCAATATGAAACGATTTGGTATTCCAAATGCTCCACATATTATTTTTAAAAAATCAAATTAACAATAAATTACCAAAATAGGATGAGTTATTTAATTAGGAAATTAAATAAATTTGTATGTCAAGTGGTTAATATGGTTGCTGGGGGTTAAACTATTTGCTTTTATTGCAATTTTTTTCTGCTGTATTTTATTTTCAGATATACAGTAAAAGAGTTGAGCCTGTGAATGTGTTAGAAAAAAATGGCGAATAACATATATTTCAGTCATGCTATTGTAACAAAAATAATAGAATATTCTGCCAGAGAAGAAGTATTCAAGTATAGAAATCATACAAGTGGTTAAATAGTGAGTACAAGTTCTGACAATGATTTTGATATCTATGTACGTGTTACAACGTGCTTCGCAATATTTTGAATCATATTGAGGATTTTTCGTTTTGATAGTAAATTTACTCATCAAGATAGAATAAATGTGGATAAATTAGATACAAACCGAGATATCTGGGAAAAGTAGATAGAAATTCTATCAAAATGATATAATCTGAATGTAAATATGACTGTACATGAAAAATTAGTAGGAATTCGGGCCTGATGTTTTTTCAAACCGTATGTAACTAAGTAAGTCATATAAATTTAGGATTAAAATATGGACTTTAGGGGACATCAAAAACTCGTTCCGAAATTGACAATAGGAAATAACAAGGTCAAATCCAGAGAAAAATCTGGAAATTCCATAAAAGTGTGACGGATATTTGGGACAAAATACTAATTGTGATAAATTTTTTAAATCCCACAACTTAGATAAATTCTTCTAAAACGGAAAACAATTTTGCTTGGCCACATATAAAAAATAAATCAGTAAATTTCTTGTAGAAATACCAAACAAAAAATTCACAATTCATTATTTTATGTTACAGAAGCCTCAACACATCTAAACTATGTCTGCCACCCCACAAAAAACAGGAATGTTATTCTTATGAGTATTTTTCATCATGTCAAAGAAGTTAGTAACATTTCTGAAAAAAGCAATATAAATTTTTTTAAATATATTCCTACTTTTAATATAAGGAAAAAGAAGCTAGAATGGAATTAAGAAGTTGGTTAGAATATTTATTTTATTTTAGTTAATTAAACACAATTATTGTTCTAGTCTTCCGTTTTACAACGGATGGATAGTCGCAATAGCTCCTGAGGTTATGGATATCTAAGCCCCCGAATAACAATAATCTTTGACTCAATTCCTTCAGTAGTATAACTCTCGACATGGAGAACTCTGCTAACAGAATCGAACTCGCAGCCGAAGGAATGTGAATCTAACGCCCTACCAACCAAGCTATGCAGATCTAACATCACCATTTACTATAAAGGCAAAAAAAGTTTTTAATTATTTAATAAAAAAATTAATTAGCTAATATTAAAAAAAGCTGTTTAAACATCAAATATCACCCACTACAAGTTTAAAAAATTTAATTGAACTTTATTGAAAGAAGAAATTTTGGATTTTTATTAACGATTGAAAATTTTAACGATTTATATAATGGTTATTGATCTTAGATTGTAGTTCAACTAAAGAGGATGTGCATAGTCAACTTTTAAACGCATACACTTGCGAAAGAAACACAAAATCGCTGGACCATGATAGTATTCTATGACATGCTTTATATTTCTGCGTACAATGCATTTGTTTTATGAACTTCAATGTATAGGGTATTGAACGAATACAAATTGAATAAGCAAAGGCTGTTTTTGGAAGAACTGTGGAAATCGCGCGTTTTCTAAAAAATGAAGAAAAGTCACACCTACAAAGAAGTGAAGATGCCATGAAAATAGTGAAACAGATGCAAAGAAAAAGGGGGGGAAGCGTACCATAGAATCTGCTGAGAATATTTCTTTCTCTGCCAAATGTGCAAAATGTGTACACAAATGTGTTCTGTCCTCCAAGCAATGACAACAAAACTGATATGTTATGCTTAATTGTAAGAATCACATTTGCAAATATAATTGTAATGTATTATTGTTCAAATTTTAAATGAAGGTATTCTTCTCTTATTGTTATACATGTTTTATATTATTATTGCATATTTCGATTTCATTTTTCCCCAATTTTTCAGGTATTTTATATAATTATATCTGTTTTTAAACTTGCATTGCTATTTTTGAAACGATTTCTTAAATGGTTCTTTGAAGTTTCCAGGTGGCACTATAAGAAATGTAAATGCATTGAAATGGCACTGCAAGAAAGGTTAATTTTGTAAATCGGGCCATATTAAATCGAACACAACATAAGTAGGGATTACAAACAGAGCAAGATAGTTAAGCCATAGTGTGGTATTTATTCGTATACGATAAAGAACCCCCTTCATACTATTATTGAAAATGGTAATTTGACTTCCTACTAGCAAGGAAATCAAAAATAATTAAAACACATCTAAACAAGAAATAAAATTATCCGAACAAATTTTAGGCAATAATTCCAATTATAATATGCTAATGATGTATTATCTAAAAATAAAATATTATACAAAAACTAGTCAAAGAAGAAAAATCTTCAATATTATACTGAGTAAAAATAGAAAAAAATTACGAATGAAACAAAAAATGAACTCTGCAAAAATTTTTTCTCAATGCTCACTTTTGAAAGAATTTAACGAGGAAAATTTTTCTATTGAGAAAAAACAATAATTCAAAAAAAAAAAGATCGCCTTCTAACCTGAAACCATTTTTATTCAATCTAAATTTCTGAAATTATGATATAAAAGTATTAATAAGGAATTTTTCTTAAATTATTTTTGTTAATAATCATGCTTCATATTCAATCGTTAACACATATTTTTTTTCTATTTCCAATTTCATAAGATATGTTAAATATTTATGCGCCATTATTTACTAATAAAACCAATTACTCTGTACTTTCTATACATCAGATGAAGCATAAAAAACTCAGAAACTAATAATTTACTAAGATGTGGGTAAAAATTATATAAAGCAGATAATATATATCAAAATTTCAGCTTTATAAATGAATATATGCAAGAATTCCTAAATTCAATTTTCACATGTAGTATATAAATTTAAGAGTTCTGTTGATTAGAATTAGATTATGCAATTTCTATTCATTCCCATATCCTCACTTATTGAAAATTAATTTTCTGTTGGCAAGCTGATTCTGAATTCTTTCCTTCCTTATATATATATATGTATATATTGTATATACATTTATTGGGGGAGGTTTTAATGCACTAAAGCATTATCAAAATAAAAAAAGTAGATTTAAAATGGTTATTTTAAATTTAAACTTATCCGCGCATGCATGAAAACCTCAAAATGTGCATGTGTAAATAGAAAGAGCTGAGGTATACATGTGCGATACATCTCTCTCTCTCTCTCTCTGAAGTGTTTGACTATTGTCTAAAAAATTAGCCCTTATTCCGAGTAAGTAAATTTGTGTGAAATGATAGGATGAATTGAAATAGTTATTTACTGCTTATATTAAAAACAAAAAAATAATTGAATTTTGAGATAATAATGTCCAAAAGGAAATGATTTATACCTCTATACATGTTAACATTCATATTTTAGATCATCTTTTTATAAATTCAACCTATCAGGTAGAGAAAAATGTTAAAATATTGTCCAATGAATTATTTAAATGTTCTTTCAAGCCATTTCAAATTTGAATTCCCTTTACATTTTTAAATAAGGTTATAGCTTAAAATTGCTATTCACTCCATTTCAAAAAATTCTACACTTATTAGCATTCATTCCACCCAGCAACTTTCACAATTACTTATTTTACTCATTTCCCCTTCCCAATCATAAAATTAGTTCAAACTTCATGAAAGGATCTTTCTCTCCACCCGACAGAGATATCTTAGTTCACTTAAATGATTAAATATGCTAGAAATCACTTAATTACTTGTTCAACTTATTATTGAAACTAACTTTAATTTTCTGAGTAAGTCGACGTTCGGTCCTGAGTAAGGATCCAATTAACACAGAAACTTTATTGTTGATACGCAGTCATCAATTCAGTTAATTAGAATTTCCTTAATTGAAACATGCAATCTATTTATCTTCGGTGTTCTCGATCTATGACACTTATTCTTAAGGTTGAGAGTATTTATTGTTGCGAATGTACTTATAAAATCAAATTTAGGGGATCAAATTCAATGTAAAAGCCTCAGTAAAAGTAAAATAAGAGGAAATGACACATTACAATTACTTGACTTATGTAGTTAGAAAACAATTTTATATATAAACACCTTTAGAAAGGTTTATTATTTCTATGTTGTGGGTGATTATTCGAATGTATAAAAGCATTGAAGTATGCTGTATGCTTATGTTTATTTGTTGTGAATTTCTATGTATGAAATAACATGAAATTTCTGCGAAAATAATTTTTATTCTATTCAACTTCAAAATAATTACATATTTAAACATGCTTAAGAAGATTATTGATGTCCATTATTACAAATGATTCTTTGCTGCAACGGAAGGTGTGGAAATACATTTTTTGTATAGGTATAATTATTAAAATATGCACTCCTATAATCTTTATTGATCTTAATTAATGATATTTAATCTTATATTTCTAAATTTTTTTCCTGAACAGATTTTGAAAATTCAAAGCTCACACTTATCCTGCAATGGAAGTGTTGTAATAAAATTACATACCCTTTGTATCTTCAAAACTAAATTACAGATCTGTAAATTCAAAAGTTTATGAAATATTTTAACGACTTTATTTTAAAATGGATAAAAATATTTCTAAATCAGTAAATGATTATTTTCTCTATGGTATCATAGAAATTGATTTATTTTTAAATTAATTAGGAACTTATAAATAAGAAATATTTTATTGAAAGTTATATTTTAATGATAATATTATAATCACTAAAAGTGAAATATGTGTATGAAAATATAATGTGTTTATAAAATTCGAATTATTTATAACACGATTTATGGGCAATGCAATTGATTTATATAGATATATAGTTGTTATATTAAGTAATTTAGATAATAATTGTGAAACAAAAATTATGAGTATATTATTTTTAATTTATTATTACATTAAAACATTAATTCAATAAATAAGCATACTACAATTTTAAGAAATAAGATAAATTTTCTGCCCATTCCTTATTAATCATTTTAGAAGACGTTTAAAGTTAATATTTGTTCCGACGGTGTAAATATTATCCAGACAAATGACAAATATAAGCTCAGAGAATGGAGCAATTTTTGATTTTTTTTAAATACAAAATTCCTTTGTTATTAATATGTCCCAGCTTATCGAATAAAATTATCATACTATAGTATGATTTTGTAAAAGCTGCACTTTTTTATATAAAAGAAAATTTCGCAATACAACAAATATTATATTTACACTTAAATTATATGTAATTTTAGTCATATTGATTATTTGTACATAATTCTATATGGTAATTTTTCCAGAACAACTTTTATTACGGATATTGAATAAAAAAATATAGATCCTTTATTAAATGTGAAGCATATTAAAATTTGTGAAAGCCAGTGAATTCCTTATTCTGTATTTTTTTTCACTCATTTGAATCTTTGTATTGATTCTGCGGTCAGAAAAAAGCTCTATATAAGAAAAACCGAAATAAAAATAAAATAAGCCTAAAAAGTCTCTTAAAATGTTAATTATAATTTGCATTTATATTGCCTCACATATATTATATTCTAAAATAAATTTATTTTCTCGTTTTTCAATTTTGCTTTTGAATTAATTACAATATTTTTAAGAGATCCAACTTTCTAAAGTTTATTAATTCAATTTTATATAACAGAACGAAAATCTTTCATTAAATAAAAAATAATTAATGAAAAATGTTAAGCAATTTTTCTGCCATATTTGTTATCTAGAATAGATTAATCAAACTAAACGTATATATTCTCATTATTTAAAATGTCGGGTCGAAATTACTTTGATATAAACATTTTTGTGTATCTGAGATTTTAATAAATAGAAATTTTAGTCAGATCATAATTAACTATTAATCTATACGTTTCAAAAATATCTGATGAATAAAATTAATTCATTCAGCTGAAAGAAACTTAAACTAAACAGCAAATATCAGACTTTAATGACTGATAACGAATTTTTTTATAGAACCATTATTTGCTATTTAAAACTTTTATCATACTACAATATTTTATATTTTTTATAAGCTACCTTTTTAGTTTTTGTTAAAAAAATACCCCTTCACTAAAGTCAATGGTTCAGTAGGATGTTCGTAACAAGTCAATGGAAACTATTTTCAAGACTTAATGTAAAACTTCTTTTATTATTAATTAACAGTATAAACTTGCTTATTGATACTTGTTATTTTTGTTTCAAAATAGAGCACTTTATTGAATCTTCATTATAAATTAAACTCTAATTAAAAGAAAAAAAATAATAATAAAAAAGTCTTTTTACAGAATACATGATCCTGAAATAACTAATATATGAGCTAAGCAAGTTAAAAAAAACAATTCTAAGTATAATAATTGAATTAAATTTTTTAATGATTTATCATTTAAAAATTCATAGATTCGAGACATCAGTGAGCATTTTTTATGGTATAAAAGTTAAACTGTTTTCAAATATATTTGGTCAAAAAGTTCAATTTGGAAAACGAATTTTCAGATATTTTGTATATGAAGGTATTTTAGACGGAAGTATCAAAAAATGCCCGTTTAAAAAAGGCGTATGTTCAAAAATATTTCGAAATTCTAAATGTAACCCAAAATAGTTAGTTAACATTTCAATTTGATTTACCAACCTTAAGTAACATAGAGTATATATATAAAATTAAAAAATATATATTTATTTAAAAGTGAAATTCCTTTAAGAAAAAAATATTTTATTTTCAATACGTTTTTTTATTATTTCAGTATTAAATTAAAAGAGTTGGAAGAATAACTATTTTAGTTTTTCAGTATATTTCATAAAAAAAGTATATTGTTTTTTTCCAATTTACCTATACATTTTTTGGATATTCTTACTATCTAAAAACATTTTGCATTAATTAACATAAGGCAATTCTGATTAAATATTTTATATTTCTCTATAGAACTGAACTTATTTTAAAAAAAGCCTGCTAGAGAAACGATATTTTTATTCCTTTTCAATCATCATGCACTTCAAAGAAAATAATTTTTTTCTTCGAATTAATTGATATCGAAGATCTTGATATTTTAAGTATAAAAGTTTTTTGAGGAAAGATAAAATATATAATCTATTTTTAATGACACAAATTCCGAAGACGTCGATGAAAAGTATTATTAGTTTCTCTTTTCTAAGGGTTCCTTTAATGTGAGTGACTCAATTTCATTGATTATTGTTATTGTTTAGTCTTTCCCTTAAGTAGTATTGCTTATTTGTTCAAAAAATATGAATAGAATAAAGTAATTTACGGAACTTGCTATAACATCGTTTATGTATACTTTAAAACAATTTTCTATTTTAATGAAATCAACATATCAATATTTTTTGTGAATTAATCACTATTCTGTAAAAATCTAATTTCAAACGAATTTTCATTAACTTTAAATTCAAATATATGGAATATAAAAGCTAGTGTGCAAAATATCAAGAAATAGAAAGAAAAAAAACGATTGCCTGAAATCGTTGTCTATCAGATAAATTTGTATTTTAAGGGTTAACATAATTAAATAAATTTAAGCAATATATGCTGAATTAAGTAATATATGTGTGTAAATAAAGATATAATACCAAAAACATGGTTCAGTAAAAGTTTCTCAAACTTAAGCAATAAATAATAATAATAAGATAAATGGAAATACCAAAATGAATTAATGAGAAATCGGTAACCGTTGTTTAAAAGTAATCATTGTAATTATAATCACTACTGACTATGTACAGTGAAATTGATAACTTTACTTTAAGATAATTAATCATTAATTTTAACAGGTATTGCACAAACAAAAATCGCATGTTAAATCATATTTAAAAGAAGAGCACAAGTTTGCCCTTTATGAATATTACTTAATTGAAGAAATTCTATGCAGCATATACACGATAGATGAAATTTTAAACAGGAAATATCTCTAAAAGTCTATATCGTATGTCTTGCAATAATATTCATCTTTAAGGATACGCTTTCCAGTAAGATAGATTTGTGGCTTAATAAGGTGAGTAATGACTCTTTGCTTACTTTGAATGATTTGCTTACTTTGAGTAGTTATATATTTCTTTAAGTCTTACTTTTACCAAATACATATTGATAATTGGACATATTAAAATTATCTATAATGCTTTAGAATGATTAAACAGTTTAGAATGCATATTCAAGGTATCCTGAGTTATAAGACATTCACCACATTCGAAAGTAACTGAAAACAGCAACATGTCACTACCAAATAGATACGTTTATCATATTCATGATTGTGAAATTCTATGACATTGTGAAAATCATAATGAATAATTCATAATAAATTAAAATAATAATCAATAATTGTAGAATAAAATGTTAAAATTGATGTATATTTCTTTACAGTGAAACTGTTCAATACACAAAACACAAACTGAAAGTTTAGCGCGTATTTACATTTTAAAAATAACACCTTTTTTGTATTTGGATGGATGAATAAGCGTGTAATTATTTTGCAAAATTAGTGCACATATGTTTATAAAAATTCCTCAAAAAATCTGTGAACTTCTTTTGGATTATTTTATTTTAATTATATACAACAAATGTATTAAAATACAATTTTTCAAGAAATTAATTCTTATTTTTATGGACTTAAACAATTAACGAATAATGCACAGAAACAATTCTACAAATATATTTTGTTCAATTCACTCTTTGTCATTTATATGGTTAGTTAAGTCTTTTATCTTAAAAAATAAATATTTTTCTATTTATATCACTCACAAAGTAAAATTATGTCAAGTTAAAGATGTATCCATAAATAGAAAGTTGCCTTTATATAATGGGCAACTTAAAACAGAGAGCAAAATCTTGTGAACCGTGATTCATAATGATTAAAATCTGATAACTCATTACCTAGTTACTTTTAGATCCCCTGTACTGAACTGTGATTAAGTACTTATAACTATATATTTCATTAAATACTAAATGTTCGTTTAATGGATTAGGCCATTAAACGAGCTTCAACTAACTGTTCTCGATAAGAACCATTAATCCATATTTTGCTCTTTAAAATTGGAGTTTATACGCATGGTTTTCCACCAGCTTCAATTATCTGAACTCTTCAAGTCAGAATTAGGAAAAGCAGCCTTAAACAAATACAAGATTACCCACTTTAATATCCTTCTCTGCTTGAAAGAGCAGGAAATGCACTTAGAGTAAAAGGAATGAAATCGCAAAATCATAATTACCTCGTTTATTCTGATAAATTCGAACAAATAACTTTTAATGTGACTAATACAACAAGGTTAAGGGATAAACCATTTAATACTTGGTGTATTCGAAGCGTAGTAACCCCGCATTCTCATTTTAAATCCTTCTGTTAATAACAACGGGACTTCCAAATTACAAATGCATTTTATTTCCCGGCAATTCATTAATCTTCGCAGAAAGTGTGATTAATGAAGCCAAAATGCGTCGCAGTTTGTTTCACTGCATAAAAATAACAAAATAAAAGGCTTTGTTAGCATATCATATTACTACACTGAGCTGGTTTAAATAATGAAAGTACTTTTAATGGTAATTCACGTTTTCTTGGAATATTCTTTAAGCGTTCGAGAAACTCTGATGTATGAATTAATATTCTAAACTCCAAAGAGCGAACGAACTTTGTTTGTTACGCTATTTCTATACTTAATTTTATAGACGCTTTCTGTGTGAAAGAAAGTTTCTCAACGATGTTGAGTGTTTGAGTTGGTTAATTGGAAATGTCTAACACCTCGTTTATTTCCTTTTCTCCTTCAAGCGACTCCTTAAATGAGTTTAAGGTCATTTTTAACCTTCTTTTCTCTGCTTTAAGCACAAAAATGCGTTAGACATCATTAAGATCAAATTGGATGGCGAATTCTTGAGGCATGAAAAAATGACGTTTTTTAAATATTGCAAATCTGGCAGATATCCATTATTTGCCTTTATCATAAACAAATTTGGAAGGGTTATTAAATGAAATATTTATGCACACATATTGAATTTTTACTTAATAAAGTCTTCGAGATTTCAACTCGATTCTATTGAAAATAACACTTTCATATTGAATATTAATTGCATATTGCAAAAAAAGTGATTTTTTTTCTTTTGTGATGTAATGTCTGTAGTATAAAAAAATTGTTTGTCTAATAGTAACATATTACAGTGAATCATAATAAAATTTCACCTAAATAACTTTAAAACTTATATTTGAAAGTTCCGAATTCTTATTAAGTTTTACAATTAATTAAATATAATTCAAGCGATACATTTAAATTTACTGAATAATATTAAAAAACATATTTATCAATAATTATTAGATTTTGATCCTACTTTAATTTGGAAATATATTTGCGTTGTTGTATATTGAAATGTTAGAATTTTACAAAGTGACCATATTTTATGATAATAGATACAGAAATACTTTGAAAAAAAATACTTTAGAATGTAAAATAGAATAAAATGATGACTTTCACGCCATTTGAACTTCTTTCAGTTGGTCCACTTGGAAAATTAAGATTCTTATTACTTACAGCATTACATACACAGTGAAATGAGAAAATTTTGTAATAACATTATTTCACAAATTCTAAAGAATTTTTATATATTATTTCACCTTTTATAAACATTTTATTTATGTGCATTCTAATAGTTCATAGAGTCTTCATAATAGTTGACGTGCAGAAAGCATAAAACTAAATGGAAAGAAATCTGACCTTCGAAGTTCACAATAAAGTTTAAAAGTGGAAGCGACTCCCCAAGCTTACAGTTAACTGATTGTTAATTATAAAATGCTCCTTTTCACCCGATTAATTGTAACATTTAATAATATTCTTCAACTTTGTTCTTAACACTGGATACATAATTCCATTAATCCAAATTTTTGTGTTTATTACTAATCACATTCTCATGAGTGTGACCAATACAATAAATCTATCACACTTAATAATATTATGATAAAATTAAATGGTAATAATAATACGATAAAATTAATTTGTAATAATAATATGATAAAATTAATTTGTAATAATAATACGATAAAATTAAATGGTAATAATAATACGATAAATTTAATTTATAATAATAATACGATAAAATTAATTTTTAATATTAATACGATAAAATTAAATGGTAATAATAATACGATAAAATTAATTTGTAATAATAATATGAAAAAATTGAATAGTAATAATAGCATGATAAATAAAATAGTAATAATAATACGATAAAATTAAATGGTAATAATAATAAGATAAAATTAAATGGTAATAATAGTACGATAAAATTAATTTGCTATAATAATGTGATAAAATTAAACGGTAATTAGATATGAATCCGCATTTCTATTTGCAGAAGGATTATATTCAAATATAGACAGATAGTTCAATTCAATAGTTGTGTTTTTGAGCACGTTTGCACTCAGAGAGGCATATAAATTTTACTTAGTTATATTTTTCCAAACTTTGACTCTTATATATATATATATATATATATATATATATATATAAATTTATACAATGAACACACGTTCCTTTCAATTATCAAGATCAGAGACAAACAAAAAATAATAAAGATTGAAACGAAATCTGCTACATATATTTCAATGTATCATGTCAGAACATAATTTTTTGAAAGGCCAAGCACCACGTGCTCGTAAAAGTTAAATTATAATTTTTATTTATTTTAATTGTTTCATTGAATGAGCCACTTCGGTAATGCAAACGATTCAAAAAACTTTGTCTTTCATTTATTGTTTAAAAAATATTTCATTTTCCCTTTCCTTCATTTCGTATAATTACGCGCTCAAAATCACATTTTTGTTGGTTTTATTTGCTAATAAGAAATTAACTTATTTTTTTAAACAGAGCTTTTGTAAATGCAAAAGCAACAAGTTATTAAAAGCTGAATTTTTGAGAAACTCGTGCGTATAGTAAAATTTTTATTTATCACCGGCGGATTTTTGTTGACACCAAAAGCTTCATCCCAAAAACAATATCATGTTCTGACATGATTAAAAAAACAAATATGCAAATTTGTTAAAATGTACATGAAAAACATTTTATCAATTACAAAAACTTTTCTTTGTGTAGTTTACATTAAAAAAAATATTTAAATGTTGCTCACATAGAATCTCAAAGAAAATGAATACCGATTTTTAACAAAGTATCATTCACTTTTAAATTATGATATATTACTGTATTCTTTGGCTTTTTTATTAAGAAAAACTGGTGTACTATATCAAATCCTTTGAACCTAGCCGTTTATCAATTTTTTCATTTCTTCTGGATTCCTTTTGAAGGTTCGTAAGAATTCGGTTCGATAAGAAGGAAAAATTTATTGCGAAACGATAGTCATTTTTAAAGATTTCTTCTAAGACCGTCTAATGAATAAACTGCGGATTATGGACTTCAAGTGACTTTTTTTTTCTTTACCAGTCCTCAAATGATAACCATGAGCTTTAATAAGTAAGGAATGGCGAAGAATTTAATATAGATAAGTAATAAAAAAAGAAAATCTCCTACAAAAAAATTCCATGGCTTATTTTCGAATCGAAAAATGTGATTAATATGAATTAAAAAAACATATATTTTTTAAATAATTGTTTCTTGATATTTTTATAGATCAAATGGATTAGTTATAAAATATGAAATATTTACAAGCAACCCAATATGTACAGGTGAGGGATTAAAAAAAATCTCCCATACAAAATTTTCCATCGAAAATTTTTGAATCGAAAAATGCGATTAATATTAATTAAAAATATTTTTAGAGAGTAATTGTTTCTTGATATTCTTATAATTAAAATTGATTAATTATAAATTAAGAAAAATTTATAAGCAACCCAATATTTATAGATGAGTAAAAAAAAAGAAAAAATCTCCTACACAAATATTTATCTTGGGTTATTTTCGAATTGAAAAATGTGATAAATATGAATTAAAAATATTTTTTAAAAAAATAACTGTTTCTTTATATTCTTATATTTCAAAGGGATTATTTATAAAATATGAAACTTTATAAGCAACCCAATATCTCAAATTTAATGATGAATTGCTTTCGTGTAAACACTTTTAATTCCAACTAGAAATTTTATTTAAAGCCCAAATAAAATAGAGAGTTAAGCTATAGTTGCTTGATTCTAGGCTATTATCTACAGAAATACACAATTTAAAATGTATGACTATTGATGCAGAAGTTTGGCATGGAACATTTAGGATTTGTATACCATTAGAATGAAAAAATAGATATAGAATATGTAATACTGTTGTCATAGATACATTTTTACGAACGAAGAGTACAAACGATTTTTTAAAGTATTAAACGTTTAAAAACTCAAGTTTTGCTATGTAATGTAGAAGGCGTAATAAAAGTGTAACTATCACTCCGATAAAAAAAAAAATTGAGCATTGCAAAATATATTCAGTTGGATGTATATTTGATTGTTGATGGTCGATAGTTCCGTTTCTTTTGCTTACAAATTCGAATTTCTGCTCAATGAGGAAGTCACTTTTTGAATTTACGTTCCTTGAAAAATTCAATTTTCTGGTTTATTCTCCTTTAGGAACCAAAACCGTGATGTCACTTGATTTCCAAACCTTTATCACTCAATTTTACACACACACACACACACACACACACACACACACACACACACACACA
>JAOUZG010035502.1:1567778-1581205 GCA_026289955.1 Argiope argentata | reverse complement strand
ATAATGTATGAATCCGTTATTTATAGTAAAAATATGAAATCCGTTATTTTATAGAATAGCTAATTATTCCATGAAATAACTGATGATGTCCATTAAAGGGTAAAACTCTCTTGTATTTCATGATTTAACTAGTTATTTCCTAGAATAACGCTATCGAACAAATTTGGAGCGCCTGGAACATTTTTATTAACGTTATTTATATTATATTAATCCCCCTAACTCTCATAAATAAATTAACACGCTTTAAATCTTTGTGTGTTATCTCTTATAGCTTTACCTTTAATACCTGTAATATTTCAAACTTCTTAGGTGAAAATTGCAAAAAATAATTTTAAATGTCCCTGGTGGCCTTAAAACAACTAAATTTTATCCAGTGGTAAATATGGAATGCAGAACTAAAATTGTTTTAACTTACGAGATTTTTACCCCACGTAGCAACAAGTTGCCACACACATTCAACAACTGGCTGGCAGTCCTTGAAATATTTTCCCACTGCTTTCGGCAGATGCAATAAAGGCGAAAAATGTCTCGAAATGCGTCTTCATCTTTAGGTCTACAAGTTTCCGAAAGAAGAAAAGTTTCGATTCCAATCCAATATTTGCCTACCGTCCTTCCAATGAACAGATTTATTTTCGTCTCTTTGTCAACAGGCACCCATTTTCTGACTGCAAGGCAGAAAATCCTGCCACTCCTGTTTCTTCCTGCCAAGTGAGTCTTATTGGTTTTTCAAGCACCGAGGCTTTGTCGTCTAGGATACAGAAAAAGTGTGCCTTAAAATCCGTCCGATCTAACCCGAGGCGAAAGCTTTCGATTGGGGGTTGGACACAGTATTTTTGACTTTCAGGAAAACACATCGCTGTTATTGTTTGTGGCAGATTGATTGATTAGTTATACTTTTTTTTTCCTTCCAGCCTAAGTACGAAGAGAAAAAACTTAACAATTATTTATCGATATAGTTATTTTTTTAAATTCTAAATGCGTTCTTTTTTTAAAAATTTTTTATTCATTTCAATTGTTTTCGATTGTTTCTTTCAAGTATGTTAGGTAATTATTTAGTATGCATATTAATATCGGGTTTTATTATTAGAGTTATTATTTTCCTACTGAACAAAATATAAAAAAGGCGAAAATTTAGAAACAATAATGCAATAAGGCAACATCATTTATGTGCATTTCAAATAATATGTCTTCACGAAGATAATTGATCCCAGTTTGAATTCTTATTTATGTTAAACTTGTTGGGAGTGAAAGTCGCGATACGAACCTGCGACGCAAGGGCCGGTAACCGAGTCACCCTCCAAGCGTCGACCCCGTAAATAGACGGAATCTCTTCTCCCTTCAAAACGTTAAACCCGTGAATAGACGGAAATTTAAATCCCCTTAAAACTGTCACTGCTCGTACTTTTACGGGTCCACTTTTTCGCTTCCCCCAATCTCAAGTTGCGAGATAATGAGAAAGAAATGTGAGATAAGGAGAAGCCAATCGTTATCAGTGGACGATAGGAATGCTGTCTTCCAGGTCGCGTTCTTTTAAGCAGTTTAAAATTTCGTTTACTTTCTCAACCTTACTTTTGAGATTTTGAGAATAAATGCATTAAGTTTTAAATAAAAGGAATAAAACTGAACGCATGAAAATATATTCCCGCAATGAACATATATGAATATTGTAATTAATAAATTCATCCATAAGATTTTAAAACTTTTTAGGGTGAAATAACTGTTAATCTAAAAAAATAAATATAAAATAAAAATGTGACATTTTTCTCTTTTATAACGTACTTTTATTTAAGGATTTTCGAATTAAGATTGCTTATGCAACTTATTTTTTTAAAAAAATAAGACACTGAAATTATATGCTGAATTTTATTTAATGAGCGAGACTTTTCATCTTTGAATGATTTTTTTTTGTTTTCATTGATAAGTGTAATTAAAAACGGGGAGATATTTTATTTATATAAAATCCATAAATTAAAGTGAGTTTTTTTAGAATGATAAGTTTTACATTCATTATATTAAATCATATATTTTTATAACGCAATAATTTTTATATAAAAATTGAATATTTGTTTAATTTGCAATTTTTTTGTTTATGGAATTTCACATTCCTTGACGAATACAAACAGAAATGTAAGCATTGTAGAAATATTGTTTTTATATTTTTCTCTAGTTTTTAATATTATTTTCAAAGTTAAAATAAGCGCAGTTTTTATAGGTTCTAATTTTTTAATCGAAATTTTAATCTTATTTCACTGTTCAGTCTCATATATACAACACGCGCTTCTGTGAATGTTAAACATAATGTTAATTGACATTTTTATATACGTTTAATATACGCAAATTTTAATGCTCGTGAAAGTAAATGATTGAATGAGTTAAAAGATATAATATTTTTAAATTAATTTAATTAAAGTTAAATAATTATACTTTGTGTTTTAAATTCTAATTTTTTTAACTCCTTGGTCTAATTTTATCTCATATCTTAGCATTAAAAAAATTAATGCGTGCAACTATCATTTATATTACCTTCTTCTCTTGTTCGTAAAATTTGAGTACACTAGAGGCGAGTTTATTTATCCAGTTTTTAGTTTATTTATCCAGTTTGTTCACAGGAGTAAGAAAAATTCAGAAATACCCACATTTCAATTACTTTGAAATTATTTATTATTAATAAACTTTAGCCTCACATTTTCATTTCATAAAAAGGAAACTTGTTTGAACAAGGGTGTCAGACACGCAGGTCTCTTACCACCATTTATACTAAATAGTGAACATCCTTACTGATGGTGAGCAGAATATTCATTTTGGCGATCTTCAGATCAAAATGTTTGACCTAGGGCGAATGCATTTTATCCGGATATAATTTGAAACTGGGAATAAACACCTCGGGATAAAATTATCAATAATTTTAATTAGAATTTTTATTAATTAAAATTACATTAAATTTTAACATTTATTCCCAATAAAAGTTGAAATTATTACAACACTATTTATACAGTGCATAATTTTATTTATACATTTGAATATATCACCAAGAAAATTCATTCTTTGAGAAAATTGAGATCTTGAACTTTTTGTATGTTATTTAGTGACATGCTAGTTATAGAACTTTCGCTTCAGCTATATGGTTTATTTGTAATTCAATAAATAAAATTTTGAAAATGACATGGCAAAAAAATTCGTATCATTGAAAAAGAAAATTTTGAATTCACATATAATATATTTTTACTGTGTTATTTTCAAATGAACTGTAAAATTTTAACATTTTATTAATGATTGAAAAAGAGCCTTTTCAGTCATGATGGATTAAAATGTTTTAAAATTGAGATTGACATAGGAAAAGTAATTTATTTATTAAATAAATTTTATCTCATTTATTAATTAAGTTTGTCATTTAATAATTAAAAACAATTCAAGACCCATCCTTTTATTTGAGATAAACAAAAGAAAATTCATTCTTTGACAAAATTGAGATCTTGAACTTTTTGTCATTCGTAAGATTGTATGCATTTTTAAATAAAAATTCGTAAGAATTTAAGCCAATTTGCATAATTTTATTCAAAGATTGATGAATTTAGTGATGAGCGTAATACTCCTGCCTTTAGAATTTATATTTTGAAAGCGCATTTTAAAATACTGAAGTGCATTGGAAATGCGCTGAAAGAATCTTTTTTTTTCAAGAATTTAATCACTTGCATGTAATTTCGAAATATAATTTCACATTACAAGGGGACTAAAAATTTTGCGAAACATATTACAATAAAAAATAATAATAGGCGAACACCTTCAATTCATAAAAATTAGATTCGTATCATATTAAATACATTATAATTTATTTATAATTTAAATTATATGTAGTGTTTTATGAAATAATCAGAAATCCTCTAACCTCACCACATGACATCCGCGAATCAGCCTGCCCCTGCTGTGCTGTAGTAACCGCAAAAGGGGAAAGCAATCCTTTTGTCGAAACCCTGACACTTTTAAGAACAAACTTGTTATTCAGACACGCCGCTTTCGGTAAGTATTGTATTCTGAATGTCACCGACTGGAGGGGTAACATGACCACTACACCGAAAGTCGACTTCGGTATCGTAGATACTATCTGGCTTATAAGGCTAGGAACACAGTACTCCCCCACCAGTGAGTCAGAGGAGAGACGAACGATTTTGATAGCGCCAAGCTTTAAGGCGGGCGTGTCAATTCGTTGGTGTGTCAATTGAGAGACGGCTTTAGTTTGTCAAGAGACGGCTTCATATTTGATTGCTGCATCGACTCAGCGACGGCTTTGTTGGCTGGAAGATGACGCCACGATAGACCAGATAGTTACGTTTGTTAAGGTCACCAATTCTGCGAGTGGAGGTCACGATACGAACCTGCGACACTAGGGGCCGGTAGCCGAGTAACATGACCGCTATATCAAAAGTCGAATTCAGTATCGTAGATGTTATCTGGCTTATAAGGCTAGCACCATAAACTAGTATTATAATCGTGTCAATTTTACAACATTATTCCTCATAAAGTCCAATTATTAATACCTTTCTTCATTGCTGATTTTCACCCTGAATGTGCTTTTTTTTAACAACTCAGTAATTTTTTTAAATATAAAATTTATTGCAATTAGGAACCATTAACTTTTTTTCGAAAGAAACTTTAATTTATATTAATAAGATAATTAAAATATGATATTCAGGGAAATCATCAAAACTTCATTGCTATTATTTTTTACAACTTGTCATAAATATGGAACTATGGTTTCATTTACTGATAAATGTCTCTTCCTATTTAATAATTACTTCCTTAAAAACTTTAACATTTACGTGAACTGTAATGAAATTTTTGATTGATAAATTATATTTTTTTCTATTTTAGTGAGAGGTTTTTAACTTTTCATCCAACTTTTCATTGCAGGTAAGTTTAAATATGTCACAAGTATCATATTCAATGCATGTGCAGACCATCAAGAGGCCTTGCTACCATAATTTTGCCATTTAAGGGATATATTCGGTCCTGATTTTATTTTTATGAAATACAATGTTTTCATAAAAATTGACAGTTTTATAAATTTCAAGTAAAAGGTGATATTCATTGGAAGAGACCGACAACCATATTTCTACACCGGGTATCTTTGAAATGTATTTTATATGCTTTTGGGGAATGGGAACTGTTATTTTAATACATTTTCCAGAACTTTTTAGAAATTTAAGTTTAGATAGCGAAAAAAGTAATACCGACTGTTGTAAGAGATTAACATATCTCTTTTTGAACTCATTTAAATTTTTTTATTACAACTTATAATTTCATCCTTGCTACGCTGAATTTTTAACTTTTTAGCGTGGATATTCTCTTTCATAGATGCCTATTTTATACATTATATATAATTTAATTAATTAAAAAACCCTCTAAAAATAGAAGAAATAGAAAACTTCATAATTTCAAAAAAATAAATTAATTAAAATTAATTTTTAAAATGTGAAAAAAATTGTATTTTGAAAATGAATTTTTTATCGCAATTAATGTCTGATAAATAAACATTAAAAATGACTGAAGTAAAAATTTCGGCTCTAATTATTTAGCTATAATTATTTCTTGTTTGAAAGATGCAAAGTAATTATTTTCTTGAATATATACCAATTCATGAATCATTAACAAATTTTCAGTAATAAATGAACCAGCATTTTTTAAAGACTTTAATACAGAGAAGATATATTTACATCAGCGTCAGTAAATGTTTGTAATACCAATGTGAAAAGCTAAACAATCTGCATTGGAAATACCTGATCTGAATGGACCTGATTTTAAGTAAAATTTAGAATTCATATGAAAATAAGGATGTACAAATTATAGATGAATGATTCAGCATTTTTTAAAAAGAGTTCATTTTAATTAAACATGTTGGCTTATTTAATTTAAATAGGATTAAAATTTGTAATGTTTCAAATTTTATGGTTGCTTGAAATTTAATAAAAAAAGAAGGGATTTATGACGCACTTATAAATTTTATTAATAGAATGCTTGTATTATATATTACTTATATTATTTCTATTTAGAGTTTCAAACAGGCATTTAAACACTGCTAAAATAAAAATTAATAACAGAATTTTTTTTAAAAAAATCAAGTCACTTTTATTATCTTTTTTCACTATCAAATTCAGAGAGCTAAGAAGTATTATTTCTGATTATCTTTAAATTAAAAGAAAATAATTTAAGCATTCGCTTTCTATTTAACCGGAAATTTCAACTTATCTTTACTAATTACTATTCTCCTTTTATTGAGCTTTCTAATTTTACTTCACGTAATTATTCGCTGGGAATTAAGATACAATAATTTATTAGAAATTATGAATAAAAAATCTTGAAGTCGACTTGAATATAAATAATAATAATAATAATAATAATTTTAATGATAATAAGATATCTATGCATTTAAAGTTCTTTAAGATTCGAGTAATCTTAGAAAAAATATTTAAAATCAAAAAGATATATAATTCAGCAATTTTAAGACATACAAGTCTTTTTAGAAAAAAAAATGTTATCATCGTCATCAATGAAATGTAAGAATTACAGTATCTTCAAAAATAATACTAAAACTCTTGAATTTTTTTCCTTTTAATATTACAAATTTTCTATACATCAAAAGAAAAGGAATTTAAGGTTTTAAAATAAATAAAAAATACTTACTTAAAAGCAAAATTTAAATGTTGATACTTTAGAAACTACTCAAAAATTTAATAACACGGACAAAATGCACTAATTTTGAAAATAGCATTCTTCCCTCAACATTTTATCAATTACTTAAAAAATGGTTAAGTGAAATGTGTATCTTAAATAAACTAGATTTTCTCTATACATATATTTGAAAAACACTTTGAAATTACTATGAAAAAGATCGTCATAAAGAGTTAATAGTGAAAAAAATTTCTTTAAATTTATAGAGATATTACAAAGTTTTGATTTATTATTTTTTATTCAATCTTTTTTTTATAAGAAATATCTAATAAATAATATTTTACGTTTTATTTAGTCATATATTTTCTCAGAAAGAAATTTTTTAATTATCTGTATATAACCATATTTGAAAAAATCAGAGTGCAAGCTGATTACATTCAGATTATTGTATATATAATATAAGATTCGAAATAGTATCATTTTATCAATGTGAGTAGTTTTTAAATTAACTCTTTTAGGAAATTTATTATTGGGTATTCGGTAAAATCCATTTTTATAGCACATGAAATTAAATTTTGAATAGTTATACATATTGAATAAGCAATTTATTTATGTACGATTTGAATAAGTAAATATATTAAAATTAAATTATTATTTTCTTTTAAATGTCACATTGATTTTTTTTTATTTTTTCCATTTTTGTATTGCTAACAGGAATTAGATTATTTATGTATTCCAAAATTTAATTTTACAAACTTTAATTTCAGAATGTATATCAAAATACATAAATATAAAACATTAAGAAGTTTTTGTAATTTATTTCTATCATGAAATATTTATATTTTCTTTATGTTTTATATTCCTCATAGAAAAAATAATGTGACATTGTATTCTGTTTCGAAAGCAAACTTTTGTATTTTTTGATTTCGTTGAAAATAGAAACAGTAATTTAATAATTTAAATGCTAATATCATTTACATTTGACGTTTAAACATTATTAAACAAATAAGTATTAATTTGAGTTCCATAATGTTCAAGCAAAATATAAGATAGAATTGTATGTTTAAACTTCATAAAAACATTGTTCAAACTTTGAGTGTTCCTAATTGGAGATTTAATTATCAAAGGAATCTAAAATTCTATCAAAAAATTTCAATGTTTTAATAATATTTGCAATTATAAATATCGAAAAAAGGTTGCAATGACATATAACTACTCTTATTAATTATATCACTAAAGGAAATTTAATTTCTAAATTACTGAACTTCAAAAAAAGAACTGAATTATCAAATAGTACATATTGTTTTATTTAAAGAGAAAAAAATCCAGGTGTCCTAATTTTATTTATTCAGGTAAAATCCTAAGTTTTTTTTTCTAAAATTGTAATTAATATATGCGATTAAAGAAGTTAATACTAATTGAGTATATAATTATCTATGATTACTTCGTAGCTTACTTTTAATATTTTCTGTTCCTGTTATTATTTGTATTATTATTTGTTAGAAATAATACATACATCCTCTTCAGAAAGAGAGGTTGAATATAAATATCTTGAACACCAATTTTGAGGGAGAATGTTATACAAATATAACTAAAATTATTAGACATTGTGCTATAATTCTCTGAAATTGAGACATATAAAGCTCTTTTTTATAATTCTTATCAATCAATAGACATAATACCAATGAAGGTTTCGAGTATAAGAAAAGACTTTCTTTCAAAATCAGATAATTAAATTCAGAGTCCTAAAAGGAAACTACCAGCTTTTATTTTTTTAAATTTGTACATATATATCTTTTTATTATTTGGCTTTTTAGCATACACAGACAACAGAAGAATCCAAAGTAGAATATTACACTTAAAAATTTAAATTTTAGTGTTACTCCTTTAGGAAAATAATAATAATGCAATACTAAATAGTTATACGTTATCTATTGGTGCCAATATAAAACTTCCCAAAATCAAAATTTCATCGTTCTAACTATTTTTTTTTTATAATTTTGATCTTTATCGGTTTTTACTGGAAACTGTATTTCATAGGAATCTATAATTATCAGTCATGGTTTTCAAATTTTTATCTATTTAGAGATAATATTTTTTTATGAATAAGTATATTTACGAAATCCATAAAATGTTGAAATAATCGTTATCTGTAATATGTCTGATATTTTCAGAAATAAATGTATTTAGAATTAATATAATTGACAATAAATCATTTTCAGAATTGCATTCCATATTTTTTATACAATTATTATTAATAATAATATTAGTTGTTGTTTCTATCATATTCTATATAACATTGTGGCAAAAAGCAGTCAGATAGAGGTATACTTTTTTTGCCTAAAGTGAATGGTAAAATGTATGTTAAGAAGCAACGTAAATACTACTAATTTGTTGCATCTT
Source organism: Argiope argentata (assembly GCA_026289955.1). Classification (NCBI taxonomy): domain Eukaryota; kingdom Metazoa; phylum Arthropoda; class Arachnida; order Araneae; family Araneidae; genus Argiope; species Argiope argentata. Next base: position 1,572,136 of record JAOUZG010035502.1, on the reverse strand, counting down.
CAAACGGATATTTGAAGAAGACATAATATGTATTTTCTAAATGATGAATTTGGAACAGGAATAGGATCTAATTTGTGTTTTTGAGTAAGAAAAACATCATGTAGCTGTACCATCTGCATGTCAGCAGTTTTGAATATTACTTTTCTTTGCATGTGGAAAGGCAAAAAGACAGAATCTGGAAATATATCGGATCCGAATACACTTAAAGTACTAATATTCATAAAAATCCTACTTTGGGGAAAAAATCACCTGCTTGAATAATATGTTTTATTGCAATATTTCATACCGAAAATGTATTTAACATAGTATCGGTCTTTTCAATAAGATAACGTTTTTTGAAACGATGTATCAATTATATATGTATGTATTTGCAATGAATGTATATATGTTATTGCAATTCCAAGGAATTCAAACTTATGTGAAAAAACCATAACCATTTAAAAATGTTCTGGCTCAGAGGTAGCACGACTTCCTCGTGATCTGGGCTTCCCAGGTTCGAGTCCCGGCTAAGGCATAGTTGTTCTTCTTCATAGATGTTCTACTACCTGTGAGTTGTATAAATGGGATAAGTGTGTTTCTTCTAAGTGTTTGTGTTGTGTTGAGTTGAATTTCTTGTTGTATGGCACAAAAGCCATTTTTGACTAAGCTGCGCTACATTATTGAGTTTAAAGTATTTTTTACCAATTTATAATAAAAACAAAATTTGGAATGATTATTAAATCTAAACGTCTAAAGTCTTAAATCTTTGAAAAAGTGTAACGATGATGTAAGATATGGAGCTGTGTTAAAAAATGGGGTTAATGTTTATATATGATAACAAAAAACAATAACTAAAAAAACATACTTAAAAAGTCAACATACTGAGGGGGGTCCCAATTGATTGAGATAACTCTGAAAACCTACAAAACTCTGTATAGAAAATTGTGAACATTCAACAAGAATGTGTAAAACAGACACATTATTATAACACGATTGTTACACATTTAGCTTAAAGGTGTGGGGTCTCCAATCAGCAAATGTTGATGGGTGAATCGAATGTGCCCAATTCTCAACTTAGTTACAATTGTGCCCAGCTTTCTGATAAGTGTTTGTGAATATAGCTTATTAGATCTTTGATATAATTTTATTTGAGATAATTGACGTCTGTCATTCTTTAATCGCTCATTCACGGCTACAAATTGGTGAATACTAGGAAATCCACTTTTTAAAATTTTTAATGTACGTCTATAGTAATAAATGGTAAGCCAATTTAACTAATCAACAATAATTGATTTATATGATTAGAAATAAAGCTGTATATCTTACATCTAAATAAATCGGAACAAGACAATCTGATCTATAATGTTGGAATAAAATGATTAAATTAGAATACATTTGAAAAATCTGTAGAAATTTGAGTTTTTCTGAACATAAGTTATGAAACAAAATAATGTGCATCCATAGAAAATTATTTGTAAATATGATAATGCAATCGGATGCAGTTTATCTATGTTATTGAAAACAGACTTTCGCAATACTGAAAAAAAACTACTACAGCAGCGTTATTGCATTCTACAAATGCCATTTTAATTCAATATTTGCCATGTCAAGTGAGCGATTTTCAGGCCAACTTATCCAGTTTATCCGAGAGTAAGAAGCCATGTCGGTTCCCAGCAAACAAGAGACACGAAAACATTTTCAACGCGCCTTATTTGTCAAGCATTTGCATTTCCATCTCATCTGTCCTTTCCAGTCTTCTCCTTCGTTTTTTAATTAAATGTTAGCTTCAAACTGCTTCCATTTCACCTGCTCCTTAGCGAGATAACTCGAAATGTTTTCACTTTCTCTTATTCTTTCTTATTCCGGCGTCCCTGCGTGTCGCTTTAAAGCATGTTGTACACGCCGCCTCGCACCACCTCAATAGATTTTTCTTTTCACAGCTCTAGAGATTCTTCAATAAAAGACGGAGAACCCTCGCTGGGGAAGATAAACCCTCCTTCAGAAGCTTCACGTGCGATCGAATTCGGAGTGAAACTCAAAAATGTTCATTAGAACGTGTGATCTTGGTGAGTGCTTTTTATTTAGTTTTCTTTCTGTTTTCTCTATCAAATTGAATAGGATGTGCCCGGTATTTTAAAAGGCTTCGACTTTTCCCAACGAAAAGTTAGAATTTATTATCTTTCATTCTCTGAGGATTGGATTAAGGGAATTGAAATGGCTTTACATTCTGTTTCAACTGGAGCGCAATCTTGGTAATTGTTTACTTACGCAACGTTCAGACCGCTGAGATGAAAAGAAAACCATTCACTCCAACTCTTTAATAACATTGATTTCTGATTGGGTTTTTCGAAATAATCAAAATGAAGCTCTTTAACGAAATTCTTGATTGAAATATTTGAATAAACTAAAGCTGAAGCACAAGGTGAAGCTTCTATTTGTTGAAAGTCCCTTTTCATTCAGTTTCTTTTTTCTTAATTTATTCAGAATTCGGTTTGTATTCTTCACGTCTGAAATCTTCAAGAAGCCTTAAATGGAAAGCATTTAATTTAATAAAATTTCATGAATTGAAAGAGAATGAATACTAATTTTGAAGAAGTCTCATTTACTAATTCAAGTCTTCTAAAGTTTAAATCTTGAAGAATATCAACATTGACATTTATCTCCAAACAGAAGCTTCAATTTTCTCGCCGATTCTTTTCTATATTCAACTAATACGAGAAACGAGCCACTGTTGCTACTTTCCTTCGTTTCTGATATTGGCTAATAAAGAGAAACCTCTAAAATATTTTCTTTAATTGTGCATGCAAATATTCATTTGTGTCATGCAATATTTATTCAAAGAAATATGCATTACATCAATTAAAAAAAGAATAATCTAATTATTAATCGCATAGTAAAGGGATTCCCAATTTTTAATTTTGTTTTAGGTTTTTAATAAGAACTTCTATTTGTGTATTTGGTATTTGCAATGCCAGATAGAGTTACTGACATATCAGTTATTTTTTCTATACTGTCTTCTTTAAAAATAAATATCCAGGGGCAACAGGTAAAACAGTTATTATCGTGTGCAATACTACAATTCAGTTATAGACATTTTCTGTGTCTTTTTGAGTGTAATTTATAATCCTCACAAATACTATGAACCAATGGATGCAAACAACATTATCAATTCGAAAACAAATATACTCGACCTCAGTAGGAATGAGATAAAATTCTCAACTGAAGTTTTATTTAAATTAATGTAAAATAAATAACAGAAGGCGAATTAACGGAGAAAAAGATTCAGATCACATGCATTTTGAAGAAACTACTACTTCCTATCAATTTATTTTGCAGAAGGCAGGTACTTTTTTTAATTTTAAAATCAAAGTTGTTAATTAATTTTCTTGTATTAAAAATTCCACTTGTATATGAAAGTGTTTTTGTTTATAATCAATAATCGCTCACGAATGAATACTATCAAGAAAAATTGACTATTATAACAAGATAATAAATGCTTCTTGCATCTTTTTAGAATTTCATTAATGGCATGAAGATAGTCTCTATCAGATTTAGAAAATAATATTGAATAACGCTTTACTTTTCGATGTCGTCTAAAATATACCTTCCTATATAGCTGATGACTTTCAATTACTGAGCGCCTATGTAGAGTGATTAATTTGACATTTTTCCGGGTTCAAGATGCTTTTCAGAGAATTACTACTGCTAAATAATAGTTTCAAATTGTTTCGAATGTTTTCAGAAATGAAAAATGATGAGAAAAATACTTATCCCATTACTAAGGTTTATAAAATATTCACATATATAACAGTATAAAAATTAAGAATATAAACTAATAACCAACATCATTATTGATCTAAGAGTTAACAGAAACAATAATTACAGAGCTCACTAGTGAAGTCCAATGGAACTATAAAGTCATCACCTAATTTAGTAAATTCCGGAATTAGAAAAATAATTTCCGAACTTGGCAACATTACTTGGTACCATTTTATTTAGATGCAGCAGTTCAGGTAAAAAAATTTGAAGGCATATTTTTTCTTTCTTACAGAGGTATAAAACATGCTGCACTATGTATTTGTTTAGGGTATAACTGTTACTTAGAAACTTCTGTTTCCGTTTCTGGGTTTTCTCTAGAGACACATGCTAGTATTCTCCTCACTTGCACATAATAAAGTCAATTACTCTGAATGAAAGGGGAATAACTTATTACATGAAAGGATGTAATTTTAGTCCCTTCAGAACAACGTTCCTTTGACTTTTAATATTGTTTTTGGAATGATCCTAGAAAACCAGTCCATACAATGCTCTTACATATCAATCTTACTTTTTACACACACACACACACACACACACACACACACACACACACACACACA
>JAOUZG010035502.1:1546219-1567768 GCA_026289955.1 Argiope argentata | reverse complement strand
CACACACACACACACACACACACACACACACACACACACACACACACTCGTTTTCAATGGATGTCAACAATGGAAGAAAATGAATAATAATACTAATGAAAAAAATGAAATTGATGTTTATGACTGTTTTAGTTGGGAAATGAAAGCTCTATTATTCTGTGAAAGTAGATAAAGTCCATTTATCTTCTGCCATTCATGCTTGATTCCTTAACTAATATACACATATATTGATTGATAACTTTGAGGGTGTCAGAATAAAGGCATATGATTTATATCTCTTTATTGAAAAATGATAAATTGGATACCGCGGGAGTAAGCAGTACTAGTTTCGCTAAATAAAAGAATATAGTGATATTTTGTGGCATATGACAAGTTACCGACTTCGTATATTGCATATCGTATATTCATTCGTATATTCATTGAAATGGGTAGTAAGAAAAAAATATAGAGTAATTTCGCTTTTTCAAGTTATGGAGGATTTGATACTCTCCCACTTTTTTAACTAATTAACAAGTAACTAATGTAAACAAACTGCTAGAAAAATATTTAATTTTTATAATGTTAATATATTAACTAACTGGTCCAAAAACAATCGCACAAAAACACACGTGTGAAAATATTTGATACTACACTTTTCACCGTAGTTACCTCACAACAATAGGAATCTGGTTACATGTGCAGAAGAATGAACATCTTTACCAAGCACTTGACAGAGTGCGACAGCTCAGAGACATGTATATGTTCAGCAGCCTGGACAATGATACTCCGCCACAGGATTCCATTGCTGCATGAGTGCTGTGCAAAGTTGCTTGATGCTTTTACCTTATATGTACTGTAGTATACAAGTATCTGCATCAATTCCCTCCAGTTTATCGAGAAAACGTTCGCAGTTGCTTGACTTGAATAAAGAAATTAAATACTATTTATTTTAAACTATTTATTAAAACTGTCCTTTATTGGAAGGTGAGAAGGCTATTTAAGGTAATGAAAATGTCGGAAAAAATAAAATTGATTAGTTGACTGAAAACTATATTCGACGATACATTTTTATTATCTATATAAAATTCAATTGTTATTTTTTAAACCAATGTCAATATAGTTTTCTGTTTCTTAAATATTTTCTTCTTGTGTTTCATAATATTATATTTTTTTCTATTTTTCTAGACAGTTATTTCCAAATTTCTCGATGTAAGAAAATGATGGCTGAATGGCTATTAAAACTATTAGCCAACAGTAATAAATAGTTAGGATATAATATATGCTATAGTTACTTAATTTTTTTAAAAAAATATTTTAAAAAAATATAAAAATAGTAAACAGTAGTTTTTTTTAAATCGTAGACCAACAACAAATGGAAACATGAAATAAAATCTAGTTTTAGATAATATGCAGTATTTCTCGTTATTTGAAATATATTCTTATAGAACTAATTTGTTACTACTATGAGAAGCCAAAGTCTGTGATTTGGCATCACATAAAAATAGCCAATCACAAACAAATTGACCAATTAACTATCATCTCTCGAGTAATCGGAAATAAACAGAACTAATTGAGGAAGTTTATTTAATAATAAATAAGAATCTGGTAATAAAGGACATTACTTAATAAATCCTGCAGAAACAAATTCATAAAATTACTATTTTTTTGTAGAAATATAAACTTCCCCTTATCTTTTATGAGAAATAAGAACAGCATTTGTAAAGTATGATCCCAATCATTCTAAACGATCTTGTCAATATGGCTCTACCTAGTCCAAGTAAATGTAATACGATTTTGAAAGCGGTTTGCGGAAATCATAAAGTTTAATTTATCCTTAATATATTTAACAATAATAAAATTATATCAAAATTATCAGCAGTGAATAGCATCTCTGTAGAAAACCATAATTTAGCTTTGTATAATTACTCTACAGTTAATTTTATTTCTAAGCTTTCATACTTTAAATTATCTTTATAAATCCCATTATTTTATGGAAAAAAATCTTATTATTTATTACAGTCTGTGAATTACTTTCTGTCATATTATTTCAAATCCATTTCTATATAAAGTTTTGGAAATCTTCCGTCCTTTTTTTTTTTATCTTGCATATCATTATGAATTAGTTTTTTTTGTTATATACTTATGTAAAAAGCAAGCTATATTTGTTTACAGATCTTATTCCTGATACCTACATGAGCACGATAATTTCATAGACATTAACATTTTTTTAATAAAATCAAAATTTATTGTTTATTTTTGTAATAATATTACTTTTCAAACTCAAATATTTCTGATCAAATAATCAAAATATTCTGAAAGTGGAAATTATCTTTCCAACGTCATCTTAACAATAAATTTTATAAAATTTTAATAATTAAAATTTGATTTAAGTAAAAAGTAATTAAAATGTTCAACAGCAATATATTTTTAATTAAAAATTTTAAAATTGTTTACCGTGTAAAAAAAAACAGTATCAATTGGATATTTTATTACGAATTGTCTTCTGAAAGTAAAACTACTATTGTGTAAAAAAAACACTGTTGCAGTAAAAAAATATTCCCATGCATTGCATAATTTTTTATGATTTATCAGAAAAAATTATTTGTTAGAATAAGGGAACTTACATAAAATAACTTGCTAAAGTTATCAAAAATTGTAAGTGGGTATTTCGAGTCAACAATTCGATTTAAAAAGGAAATAGTCTCAGATTTTTAATTATACTTAATATAGTTGAAAAACTATATGTTACTGTTTAGAAACATAATCATCTTTCGATAAAAATGAATAGCTATTAATTAGTTACAAATAACAACTTAACTCCTCAATAGTTCAACAATCAAGTTCATATTTATAGATGCTTAACTTGCTTTGATTTTTGTAATTTTCTCGCTACAAACTAATAAAAGAAGAAGTAATATAAATAATTAGAATTCTTTTTTTAAAAAAATACTATAGAAATGTTTTATTTAAAGGATTAATTGATCAGTCATAGCAATGCTTTTAATTAATATATGTAGCATTCCTAATGACAAACTTTATTAAATATGTAATTAAGGCATATTAATTTGAAAAGTGTCTACTAAACCACTTAAAACCAACTAAAATAGTGCTAAACTGCAATAATTTTAAATAACTAGAAAGGTTAGCAAATATTATAATAAATCACTGGTAGGCAAAAATAACATAAGTCATAATTTATTATTTTATATTTAAAAATCCTTGTTTCGTTGCATATTATTTCTGAATTTATATTATGATTTCTATTTAAATCTAAAAATTGATTGCACCAAAACAAATCATTTTTAATTTTTAATCAGCCACCTAAGTACAGATTTGTATTCTGGCAACAAAAAATAAACACATTATCTTCGTAGGTTTATATGTTTTAAATTGCCTGCATCAGATTAATTAAGTTTCTTGAATATTCTACATATTTTAAAAGCTTCATTAACCTAATTGATGAAAATAAAAAGTTTGCGTGATGGAGAAAATTAATCTTTTGTCTACTAATAAAGGAAAGGAATAAAGAACATTGCATAAACATTAAATATCTTTGTGATATTTCTCATTATTTTTAACTTTTAATTGAATTCACTTAAATATTCCTAAATTGCATATGAATATTTAATTAAAACAAAAACAGAATATTTGAATTATATTTCGAACATCATTATCAATCTTTTCTTATAATTTAGTTTTAAATTAATGAATACTCTGAAACTCAAGTTAACAAATGCTCTTTCACAATTCGGAAGCTGCTGTTCTAATATTATTAGTATAGTTTAATTTATTATATAATTATTGTATACCTCTGAAGCACATTTTTTAGAATAATATATTATTTCTTCATTTTTACTGTGCCTGAATACATATTTGTTTTCAGTTAATTTGAAAGAAAGGGAACTTTCCATAAAGTGTCATTCGCATTTTGAAATTTCTTACTTGCATCAATAAGATATATCTTTGCTGTTTTTAATAATGTTACTAGCAATGGAAAGTGCACTGACGACTGTAAGCGATTTTAAGCCTAATGAGCGTCTATTACTTTTGAAGTAGCGCCAACTAGGGCCAAGAGTACGACCTAGCTACACACTCATCACATCCGCTGTACAGCCCCTTTTAACAGGAGGGGGCACATTCATACACCTCACAGATAGAACACCGAAGAACTCTCATTCGCTGATCGAGAGCCGACTTCCAGATCATTAGGAAGACGTACTTCCTCTATGTTAGGACGCCGGTTCAATAAGGTAATAAGGTATAATATTTCGATAAAGGAAAAAGATTTAAAAGATTAATTTGCTAAAATTTCACACTTATCACAAAAATAATTTGATTTTAATTTTGTTATTTCAGCAAATAATTCAAACTTTGGTAGATCCGACCTCTACAACCAATTTTAAAATATAGTTTATTTCGTACTATATGTGATGATGACTAATTTCTGTACTTGAAGAAAAAAAACTTTTCAAGAAACTAATTTATCCGGATATCGTGTTTTAGTTTTATTTTCATTCAATAAATGCTATTAATATTTTCAATTTTTTAAATAAGTGAACTTTACTCAGATTAAATAATTCTACAAACATTAAAAAAAGATTTAAAAGAGCCTATCAAGCTAATGAAGAATTTATGAACTAAAATAACATTATTGGTTGCAGAGTATTTCTATTAATTGCGGAAAACTTTTTCTCTTAATATTATTAATTCTAAAAACTTTTCTTTTAAGTATCATTATTCTCCTTATAACCTGTGCTAAGCTTATTTACTAATTGATCTTGTGTACTTTTCATTAGCCGGGTGCAAATGTGGCCAAATGTGATCCAAACGCTAGCCGAGTCGCCAACAGAAGCGAATCACCAGTCGCCAAAATTCTACATTTTTTGGTGAAATTTTGCCAATTCTAATTTGGCGAAATATAACATAATTTGGCGAATTATACACCTGGCTAACTGTAATGTACCAAATGTTACGAATTAAAGCTTCCATTTAAAATTGTTATTCATTTTTAAAATACATTTCAAAGTATTCTTGCTTTACTTTATTTACAAATATTCAGCAAAAATATTAATTTTTCTACTCAATTGTTTGTAAGGCGTGAAATAATCAATACATAAAACAGGTACAGAATATATAAAGTTAATAAATTATTATCTTTTTGGAGGTAAAATGAATCATTGTAAATCAATTGTATTTTATAAATTTTTATTGTTTTTGCATAATTGCTTTTTTTTTCTGCACTATGTCCCTTTATTTTCAAAACGATCGTATCACGAGTTTCTTTTTTAACATTATTTTAGCATATTTGCAAACTAATTTCAATAAAGTAGCTCGTCCAATGGGACAAGCTTTGTCTGCGTCCTCCTTTTCCTGATCCTTTAAAATACTCTAGGAACCATTTCAAGCAAGAAACCGAGAATGTTCACCGGAAATTTATTTTCAAGCATCCGGAAATTGCATTCAGATTCTACAGAAGAAAATGGTGGCCACGCAAACTACTTCGCTGCGATTAAAATTTTCTCTTTTGTTTTAAAAGAAAATGTTGTTTCTCTCATTTATTTTTAAAATATCTAATTTATTTATAGAAATATATCAAATGTTTTCCAACTTAAATTTAAATTTCACCTTTGTTACTACTTAAATTGAAGCTAATTTTAATAATAATAAGATCATTATTTTATTTCCTTAGATTCCATAAACAAAATTTGCTTTAAACTGTTTTAAACGCATATGGTTCAATGATTGTTATTGTTGTTGTCAAGTTCTGCTTTATAATGAAAATAGAGGATTCTGAAGGTATGGACCCCTGAGCAGCCGAGGGCAAAAGTTTCAATTTTATCCCACACACGTCTCAAACCCTTTTTATCTGATAGACTTCATTCATGTATTGTATTCATTCCTCCACTGATCATAATTTAGATCTAGATCAGAGAACGATGACCTTTGACACAGTACTCTCAGTGGTTTTACTCTCGACATGGATAATTTCGTGACGGATTTAACGATCACTAGCCACTACACACTCGGAGAGTCTTCTGTTGGCGGGTTAAAAACCCGCAGCCCATGAATCCAGCGTCCTATCAACCAGGCAATCCTGGCCCATGGTTCAATGCTTAATTTTACAAAATAAATTCATTAATTACACTTTAATATTCAATGAAAATCATTTTTCACTAAACCTCAAACTTTAATATGTTTTTTTTTTCATATTTTATTTGCACAAATCCCAATCTTAAACACAATAACTACCCTATGAAACAAGATATTGTAAGGTATTTTCCTTATGTTATTCAATAACCTAAATAACAGGCAATATCTAAAAAATATCAAAACGATTTTTAGTCCACTTTATGCTATTAGGACAAATGAGAAGGGAATTAACTTGTAGCTCTTCTAGTTCTATGTAATCACCATTATTATACGCCATCTTTTGTATTGATGTAGAAGCTGTAAAAAATATTATATTTTGGTTGTTAAGAGTAAGTTATCTTTCTCTCAATAACTTCTAAACCATTTTACTAAGTGTTACGAAAATTCTCACAAGAACGATGCATAGACGCATACTTTATGGTTTAGGTAAACGTGTAATAAATATACGAAAAACAAGCTACAAATTCACAGCTAATTAGCTCTATTTATTGCGCTAATTTCGGTTAACTATAGAATGCACGTCAGAAAGCAAAGACGGTCTGTCAAGTTAAATCAACTATAGTTGCAAGTCTTCTGAACTGATCTGATTCTCCACCTTAAGCCGCGCCTTAGACATCGACCCACTTAAGTCTTTCTGTGTGAGTCTGGGACTTTTTTCAACATTATCTACGAACAAATCTTTATTTATCATCTACTTCACATTTTGGATCGCAGTATAAATCATTAGTGACCTCATTATGTCGCCAACACACCTACATCACCAAACTAGTCACATATGGCGATCTTTTGTTGTAAATCCTCTTAGAATGGTCTTTCCTTTATTAAGTGCGATTCTATTGTATTTTTTTACAATTAATATATTTACAATATTTATACAAAAAATCATAAATATTTACAATATTTAAATCTAATTTATAAAAAATTCTTAACAATATGCTGCGTATTGCACATTTCCTTGAAAATTGGCATCAAGTATTGTTGAAATTGGATTAAACCATATTTCTATTTAAGAAGAGACATATACCTCTAGCAAGATATAGTTATCTACACAGCAAGGTGTTTCTTCAAAATACTCTATACACACATAATTACTTGTAAGTTGCTAGCTCACTCACTTATTAGATGTTGGCCTGTCTGCCTCAATGAGCGATATTATTTTCCTTTAAGCTAGAGAAAACTGGAATGCCTTTGCGCTTGATTTTAAAGACTTGTCCCTTGTGTATAACTATTTTGAAATGTAATAAAGATTTTCTTGAAGTTTTCAGCAAAGTTTCATTATATATTCTTTAGTCGCTTTACACATATTCGCTACTTCTGCCAGCAGTACATCAAGGCTGCAAAATTTTGACTACTAAAAGATTAATGTTTAATTCTTTACGGCGAATTTACTATTTACGCGCTTAAATTTAGATGGAACAATCCTCTTATTAGCAAGTTAGAATTATAATTATTCTGTGATATCAACTTGAAACACTCATTCCCTTTTCCAATGAATTGAAACTTATGTATTATGTTATATCATATTATATTATATTGTGCTATGTTGTATTATATTGTATTTTCTTATATTATATTGTACTATATTATATTTTTAAATAAATAATTGTAAATTATCGGGAAAACAGTTTCTGACAAGAATTAAAAAATAAAATAATTTATTCAAAAAATGTGTTTTTAATTTTTATCTTATTAAAAGAAATACTTATTTGCTTTTCTTCTATTCGAACACATTTTAGAATCTATCTTACAAATGAAAAGACCCTATATGAAATATTTAGGATTAATTATCATTTTAAAACTAATTCATATTAATGCTGTCTTTCTTATTATAATTATTTGAATTTAGTATGCAAAAATTTTGAATCTAATAAGCAAATCCGCAAAAGGATTTTCAAACAATATTTCTAAAACTTGAAGAATCCTTTAAAAATTCTCTGTGTATAGTTGAATATTTTTTTAAGTATTGCCATAACTAATTTTGGAAAGTTTTGAAATTAAGTAGTGTTGTTTATATAATAATAGATGCTAAAATACAGGTACTAACTTAAAATATTTATGGTATTTTTATGGAAATATCCTCATGGTATAAAACTTGTTATCAGTAACCTGGAAATCATAGATTTGCGAAAACAACACTAGTTAATTTAGTACTTTGAATAACACAATCCATCAAATTTAAAAAATCCAGAATTGTAGACACTGCTTTGGATATCCAAAGCATATTAACTATAATTCCAAATTGCTGAATTGAAATTTAAACGTTTGCATTTATAATATGTTCAACAAAGAAGGTTCTATGAACTAATACAGAGGGTTTGAATACAATAAACTATTTCATCTGAATTAACATCATAGTTAGTACTACTTCAATGGCTTCTTTACTTCTAGAAAGAAGAAGCTTTATGTAGTTTTAAAAGCAGCTTAATTTTACCTTATTTAATAAAAATTCATTTAAAATTATTATTAGTTGTTTTTTAATTTCATGGAATTATTTCTCTATAGCTCTTTCTCATTGCTGTGAATATGAAGTTATTCTTCTATAATTGGTCGCTGGAAACTTTCTATGCAATTATTCCTCAATTATTCTTATATTTACCTGATTCATTTCTCATTTAAGAAGCAAATGTATTTTATGAAGCAATTCATATTTTTTGGCTTAGTTCATTAATTTAAATTATTTGTTTAAATTATAACTTCATAAAAACTTCGATAGTATTTAATTTTCCCATAACTGTTATAGAATTCATAATAAATATCAAATTATTTGCGTGCCCATTTGATAGGAGAAACTCATCTATCACCAACGTATCTTAAGCAAAGATATTCTATCTCTTAGATTTCATAACAAATGTATTCAAGAGAAGAATCTTAAATTTAGATCACAACGTGACATACTACTCGAATTCTGAGAGAAATATGATCATAAAGTGGTGTCGGAAGCATTTGTTCACTAGAATATATTTCATTTCAAGGGGGCATTATTCAAACTTTAATTTACCGGAGAGTTACTCGCATTGCAACAAGATCAAGCAAACAATCATTCATTCCACCGAATGTAGCTGCATTGGTAATTTATAATCTTTAGTTAAAAGGAAGCAGAAATGGAATGTTTCAGATGGATTATCTGGGAATTCATCTGCACTTAACAGTACAGAATTCTCGGTAAATGCAGACTGAATTACACATTGAATAATTTCCATTGATAAAGATTATTCTAAAGATGAAATCCTATTGTAGATACAGTAATTGCTATTTTATAGTTTAAACAAAGTATTATTATATGGAGTATAGAAGAAAAATTGATAATTATAAAGGATACATAATTCAGAAACCTAGATATATATTAATATGTTAATATATACTAAATGTTAATATATACTAAATGTTAATATATAGTAAATTAAGTACAACTACCCAATGAAATTATAAAACAAACAATTATTTATAAATTGAAATTTGATTTGGCAATGAGATTTTTGCTAAATTTTCATATTTGATTTGAAATAGTCGAGTATAATCATTGATCATCATTGATAGCATAGTCATTTGACATATGAACAGAACATGTAAAAAGCGGGGACGATTTTAATTACGATCTTTGAAGAATATCGTAGAACAAATCAGCAATAAATATATTATATTTTGTTAATATGATTAATTATATGATACTATGATATTTCTTTAAATGGGAATTGTAAGCATATGAATAATTTTTTTGGGATAATTTTTTAGAGGAACCAGCCTTTATACCGGGTGTCCAAAAAGTTCCCGTTCTGATTATTTGTGAATTTATTTTACAAAAACAATAGGTTTAAAAAGAATTATTTTTATGCCAATGATAAAAAGCACTTTTTTCATAACTAAGGAAAAAATACTGTACTTACATCTATAATAAATGTTCAAAATGTCCACCCCTTTCTTGGAGACAAAGCTGAACTCGTTTGCGCATGTTTTTCGAAACGCGTTTTAACAAGCTAGGAGTGATTTCTTGTATCTATTGGGTAATTGCAATTTTCAAATCATCTATTGTTTGAGGATCATCTTCATAAACTTGGTTCTTTAAATATCCTACAGAAAAAAGTCCGGGATGGTCAGATCAGGGGATCGAGGTGACCAAAGAATTTTCGAGATAAGTCGATCGCCGAAAAAAGTTTCAAGCATGTCCATAGTTTCATTACTCGTATGGCAAAATTTAATACACTTGAAAAAAATCATGGACAATGATTTTTAAAATTTGGAGTACGGGAACTTTTTGAACACCCGGTATTTTAACGATAGGAATTGGAATTTAAGGCATGAAAAAAACAATTCAAGTATTTAATAAAAAAAGTAATTAATAATTTTTGGTTCATTTAAAAAAAATTAGGATAAACATAGGATAATTAAGTCACATTTAATTACGTATTTAAAATTTTGAATCATTTAGTTTTTGAATAGTGTTGATGCAAATCAATAATAGCTATTTCCTTAATTATATCCTTTAAATGTAGTTCTCTCTATTTAATTCTTTAGTAAACTGTAATTAGTCTGAAAATTTATTTATGTTTTATGAGATTATTTGTTTTATATAAGTGGCAACTAAATTCTTTATTGTAGATGAAAGATAGAGTATGTTATAAGAACAAAAAGAGTTGAAAAATATTTTCTTTTAATGGTAGAATTCTTTTTTTCCTTTGTGCAGAGTCAGTCATATTTCGCTTCATTTTGTACATATACCGATAGTATTTTATTCGTTTTCTTGTATCTGTTTATCTGAGTACATTTATTTATTTGCGTATATATATTTTTTGCTTTTTGTATTTGCATTTTAAATATTTTATTTTTAGTTGATCATGTTTTCTAATTGTATTATATCATTTACTGTATGTTTCTGTTAGAGCATGAATGGTTTTTATCTCATTCTTCGTTTGAACTTGTTTGTATCATGCCCGCGACATTTATATCTGTAATTCTTCAAATATACTGACATATTTTTGCAATAATTCTGGTGTGCTTGTTTTCATACGATGAGTTTATATATTAAAAATTTAAAAAAATACTTAAATCAAAAGTAGAGCATTTTTCTGGTCTCAAAATATTTATTATGGAAAATTAACTCAAATTTGGAAACAATTCAATGCAGACTTCAAAAGACAACATTTCTTTGCATTCATGCGTATTAAAATTGATGTCAGGGAATATAAAAGATTTCAGTTAAGTTAATATTGTAATATTTCTTATATAGAGCAATCATATTTGGCAATAATGTTGTTGGTACTGAGTGCACTTACCATGGACTGGCGTCTCTAATACATCAGCAGATTTTAAGCCAAAGATATCCGTCTCTTGTTTCAAGTAGCGACAACTAGGGCCAAGAGTACTTCTTTAGCTACACACTCATCGCAGTTGCTTGCACAACCCTTTTTTACAGGGGAACACAGTCACACATCTAACAGATATCACACAGAAGAGCATTAAATAGTTACCATGTTTGCTTTTCCTCAGGAAAATCTAGATATTTAATCATGATAAAACATTGAAGCTTCATTACAAATTCTATAAACTAAATTTCAAATATGATTATTTTTTAAAATCAAAATGATGCTTATAGGCTTGAATTTTTTTAAAAAAAGTAATACATCAGCATGCGAAATACAACTCGTCTTTTCCAATTAAAATATATGGTAGATTTTAAAAAATGATGTTGTCGATAACGAATTGTCCGCTTTTTACAACGAAAGGAAGGATGCAGCAGCTTCAGAAGCTACTGCAGCAGTTTCCGAGGGCAGAAGTGTGATTTCTCGCTTATATCAAAATAATTTTCATTACTAAAGGAGAATATATTATGAAATCAAAATTTTAAACCTCAACATGTATAAGTTTAGTTATATCAGTTATCCATATTTCAAGCAGACTTAAATAACTTTGCAAAACTTTATCAAATACAAAATTTGAGCTGACATCTCCCTCTCCATACTAATAGGAGGAAATTTGACCGAAGGCACCAGATTCATCGTGTGACAGGTCACAAAAAGGGCAAATCTTTAACTGAATTGGAATAATCTGGTTTGAAGTTGACGCCTTACAACAAATCTATTAGGATGCTAATATTTGTTTGTGATGAGAGATTTATAAAAATTACAAACGGAATATTGCATTTTTAATATTTTTGACTATTTTCACGCATCTTTCAACAATTGCAAATGAGGTATTGATTTTAAGCTCATACGGTTATTAGAAAATGATAAATAATAGTTTCTCACAGTTGGTCGTCTCCACAAAAACTGTCTCTAACCAAAATTTATAATGTGTCGTGAATGTCCGTTATTTGCCTAACATTTACTTTTTTTATGTCGTTATTGTCCGTTATTCGACCGTTATTTGTTTTTTAGGCAAGAAGATATTGAATTTTTAATATTGTTGACTATTTTTAGGTAACTTTAAATCATTTTTATGTTGTGATAATATGATGTCGCTAATTTGTGCGCTTTTTAAAGGTTCAAAGTACTCAAATTGGCAATTTACTGCTTTTGAGGTATTGATATTTTGCTCATAAGGTTATTATAAAATGATAAAGTTTCTCACAGCTGATAGTTTCTACGACAACTGTCACCAACAAAAAGTTACAACTTTTCGTGAATGTTCATTATTTGTCCGATTCTCCTCTTTAGACAATAAAGAGCAGGGTCGTAAGAAGTTCTCGTTGAAAGAAACACAATGACGATAATGAATATGAACGAGAAACAACATGGGAAGTTATCGAAACTTTTATATATAAAAATAGAGATAGAAGGATTTTTTTTAAAAAAATTCATCTTTAAGCTGTCTAGAAAAAAGATTTGAAATTATAAACTATTTTGAGATGAAAAAAGGAAAATCTTCTAAGTAAGAACTAGTGTAATTTAATACACACTTGCTTGATAAGAACTTATTTAGATCAGTTTTCCCAGAAAAAAAATTTGTCTTCAAGGAAAAAAAACCTTTATAAATCGATTGATTTTGAGATGGTCAAAATATTGTGATAATTTAGTTCTTATAACTGTTGGGGATTGTGAAATATGAATAATATAAAAAAAAAATATTAGTGGCCATTAGTGTGCCCCCGAGTTTGCCGCCAATATGGCAACCCAACTCAACGCTCTTTTAGTAACCCTAATCAATGTTTGTGTACCTCTTCCTACAATGGTTGAGTTGTTCATGAGCTTCAAGTCTTTTTAATAAATTTCCTATAAATAAAATGTGCTATTGAATCCAATCTTTTTCGTCTTTGCATTTTTCAATTATTTATTATTTACTGTTCATGTTATCCACACAGTCCTTATGTTCAATGTGCTAGCGAAGCTACTATTTTCCCGTTCCCGTGGCTAGCGAAGCCGTAGGATTTTTATCTATTGAAGGCACCGGGTCTGAAAAAAAATAATGCTTATCGGTAAAATAAAAAAAAAACATAATTATATTGTGAAAAGTGGTAACCATAACTATCCCATAGAAGTGTTTGCTTACTTTGTCAACCATCTTTATTGGTGACTTGGCATCCTTGGCACGGCAAGGGGCACACTAAACGCAACTTTTACCAAAATAATTTTTATCAGATTGATATAAAGTGGCTCAAAAATAAATAATATTCTGACCTTATAACTTTCAACGTTCAATGGCATATTTCATTTTTTTAAAGACAGTGAGTTCATTTGTACCATGCAAATCAGACAGTTACCTCCAGATCTTAATATAATACAGACGGAAATATATGTATTTAAAGAATAATGTAATAGATTTCCATCTTCTAGACACTTTCTAAAAGTGAATTTTGAATCTCACTTTCTGAATTAACTTCTCTCAGATGATCAAAAGTTTTAACAATTTTTATAACTCAATGAAAGACCACTTTAAAAGGGCTCACAGATATATTCATGATTCCAAGCTTGCATCTTGATTTCCTGGTTCACTTTTATCCAAATTCCTTTTAAGCGCACTTTTCAATAAGTCATTCTCTTAGAGCTATTATTAAGTTCTCAAGTTAGAATAAATCGCTACTCTTAAAATGTCATTCCAAAGCGGAGATTGAATATCAGGCTTTCGATTTTCACTCTTTTGAATTCAATGTCATTACTCAAAGAATGATATGTAAATTACGGGAATTTAAATGCCTTTTTAATTCAAAATGAGAACTTCTCACGATATAATGCAAAATAAACAGACCTGTATTATGTCTTAATGCTTGTCCTTTACCGGAGAAAATAACTCTTGGCATATTTGCCCTTTTAGAAAATTGCATACCTTATTTTCTTAAATTTATCGTCAATCGAATTCTAAATCAATACTTTTATCTCATACATTTGAAATGAGTAATAGCATTTTATGAAGGTCGTAAAATGCCTTTTTAAAATAAAAATAGGTGTTTGTAAAACAAGCACATCTTATATGAAAGCCACTCATTAATTTTGTATTCAATTTCGAATCTAATTAATTTCCATTAAACTAACATTAAATTTAGTCCCAGTTAATGAATGTTGTTAGTCTCAGTTAATCCTTTATTGCATGATGCCTTTCTAATGGAGGAACTTTAAATACAATATTGTGCAAAGTAAACTTTAAATACAATATTGTGTAAATTAAAAAGAAGGATTAAGGATATGTATAAATTATCTATTATGTTAGTTAATAATGATTTTGAGACACACAAACAAATTGTCAGGGTCACTAAATTTTAAATTTATGTTTATTTAAATTCATTCTTTAATTTGTTTTTATATATTTCCTGTATGGCAACCAAAAATATAAAAGTAGGTTCTATGGTTGTTTTTTGTTAATTGGCAACGGGGAAAAAAAGAGGAGAGGAGAATAAAGATAACGATGTGATTGTTTAAAATTGTATGTGATTTAAAAAGGAAAGTTTTGATGTTGAAAGTTGTGAGTTGAAAGAAATGTTTAATAAAGAAGATTATTTTTAAAGCTTGAACTTTATTTGCCTACACGTAAGCCACGACACAAATGATATTTTTTATAGACAGTTTAATATGTTTTCCTATTTAAGAATAACTTTTAACGGATAGTTATAAATCCTTTCTAACAATAGAAGTACTCAAAATTATTTTACGAGAATAACTTAAATTCTGTTTACTCTGATTTTAACTGCTTAAAAATAAAAATAAACACATTTTAACTACTCTTTAAAGTACTCCCATATAAGAAGAACAGATTGCCATCAAAAAGATGGTAGCAAAGTTGTATTTCTTTTGTATAATGGCAAATGGGCAAAAACTTAAGCCTCCGAACTACTTTTTTGTCCTTTATTTCCTTTTATATTTTCAAAAATGGCAGAAATATTGAAAATAAATGTCAAAGAATCCAAAAGTTTAAAATTTCTTATAAAAAGATATAAACAATCAATTTTCAACATTTGAAGTTTTTTTATGAAAATTCTGCTAAAAATTTGTTTGTTATAAAAATGAGATTATTCTTTTAATTTAAACAATCTTTTCATCATCGAACTTAGGTAAATATTGATTCAACTTCCAGAATCATCATCATTTTCATTTTGTTTGAGCTGTATATCGCATTACTGGACATAGAATTTTACTCGAACGCAGTATATCGACTTCTTGTAAATATCCAATAAAAATTACCTTAATTATGTTTACCAGATGAAAATAAAATAAGAAATCTGAGCTGGAGTTCTTCTAATGGATTTGTTTACCCCTAAAACAGCCTTTAATAATGTAAAGCACATATAATATTACAAAGCATTAATATTATATAAAAAATAAGAAATCCGAGTTAAAACTCTTAAAAAAAAGATTTGTTTACTAAAATAGCCGTTAATAATATAAATCGCATTTAATATTAAAAAGCATTTTAAACTTCAAATATTACGAATCACCATCGTTCTAACGAAAACCATCTCTCATGTTTTGGCATAATTATGGGACAATCCTTATGGGGTTTTGGTATAATTATGGACGATCTTACTTATTACTTTTTTATTTTATTTTTCTTTCTTATTTTTTTTTTCATTTTAGTTATGTCACGGCTAAAACTTAAAGCCGAAGTGGCTGAATAATTATATTATGATTTTGCATTTCACCATGCTTTGTATTTATGCAAATAAAAATTTATCGGATATCTATATAAAACATTCATATATTTATTTAAATTTTGTTTTAACTCTTGCATTTTGGAAAAGTTAAAAAATGATATTCTAAATACCATTTAATTAAGTTTAGCAAACGATCTCGAAAAATATACACCGAAGTATGTTAAAACAACCTTGATTGCACCGACATATAGTTTTATAGAACAGATTCGAAAAATTTATATTAAGGAACCAATACTGCACATAATTATAAAAATGTCAATCATGTTCCGAACGACCCTTATTCAAATCTTATCTTGCAAATTAGAATTATATTCTTGTAAATCCTTTAATAAATTATGATCTGGGAAATAATTTTTTATTAAATGCAAAACACTTATAGTTAAAAGAGAAACAAAAAGGGCTGATTCAAAATTTGTAATACGGTCACAGTTATTATATAAGAACATTATATATAAGAAAAAAAAAACAACTGGAACAACTAAAAAAAAGGTTTTTTTTTGTATTTAAGCACTAACAAATCAGAGTATTCACGTAAATAAATAATTGGACTTTTAAGAATTATTTAAATGCAATTTACTTAAAACTCGCTTTAAAAAAATAGAAACACATGCAGAAATTTGCAATTTTTCATGACCATCTCCCAGAACATATTCAGGAAGAGAAACTCCAGAATTATACGAATTTTTTAGAAGAAAAAAATAAAACAGAAGAGCAAGCATTGAATATACATATATATTTACTAAATCTATATAAATTATATAAAAAAGAACTTTTAGGAAGTTACAAAAATTATTTATTTATTTATTTGGAAAACTATGCAATTTTTAACTAGAAATAAAAATAATTTGTCAGGCTTTAAAAATAAAAATATATTCCAGTAAATTCTTTCATAAATCATATTCCAGGAACTAATTGAATTTTTTTTTCATGTACATTAAAAAAGTTTTTTAATGAAATTTCACAATTAAAATGGAAAATACGTTTCTTTTTTTCAAGAATTATTTTTATATTTTTAGGACCATTTTTTACTAAACTGAAATTTTTAAATCAATTCTAATTATTATATAAAAATTAGAATATAAAAATTCAGAATAAATTTCCCTTACAAAATGGTTTTATCTAAAAAAAATCGTGAAAAAAATGAATCTATTAAAAAAGATAATTTAAAAATCTCAGAACTGTTTCCTTAAACTAATTAAAAAATTATGAAACTAAATGAATAATTTTGTTTTCATTTTAAGTTGTTACGTATTTTATTCCTAGCTTATTAGATTTTTCTCTATAAATATTTCGGGAAATTATGCATTAGAATTTTACAACTGAAGAAGTAAGTCTTAATACTTAATTAGTTTTCCTTATATATAGAATTAAATATAATTCTTCAATTAATTTAGGGAGTAAATATTTTGATTACTCTTCTCCTAAAATTTTTTAGATATTTAAGAATTCTTAATCGCTTTTTTTATTTTCTACGATTTCTTGAAGAATTTTTGTCTTATTTTACTGCGTTAATTTTACTTTTTGTACATTCATATAATCTTAAAATAATTACTTACATTTTATGTCAAAAATGCGCGATGAACTTCCACTAACATTGTTTATATAAACACCTTTGTACTATTTATTTGTTTAAAATCACAACTTTAAAATTAATTGATTCTCCTGCTTTCCCTCATTTAAAATTACATAAAATATTTGATGCAATGCAAATAGTTTATCAAAGAATTTTCAAAAATAGAATATTAATAGTTTTTCGCTTATTAAGTTAAATGTTGATTTAATTAAATGTTGTTTTAATGTATCTTATAATTTTATAGTCTTTATATACTTCAAATATATATTGATGGTATTAAAATTTTTTAATGTACATAAACATTTGATTGATTATAAAAAAAGTTTAATAATAAATTATTCGTAAAATATTGCTTTCTTATTGTAAGCAATATTCCTATAAAAATAATTTGTAAAGTATTTCTGGTTTTAAACTTAAATGTTTTAATAAAATATTACGTTGGAAAATAGCTTTAGAAACAAATCAAAAATTTTATCCTTCGGTTCTACACTAATAATAATTATTATTATTATAATTTTTAAAATGATAAAATTTAATTTTTATAACAAGATGATTAGTACAAAATAGTACCAAAAAGGGAAATATTTACTTACTTATATTTGTTTAAATTTGTCATAATATGCTTTTCGAATGCAACACAGTATTTAACTCATAATGCCAACGTTTTATAAAAGTAAAAACTATAAAACTGTGTCATAAAGGTAAAACCAAATCTGTGCCAATATTTAAAGCCATTTCTAATGTTAAATAAAAGAATTCCAAGTTAATTAATTTTTTTAAAAATAATTAAAAATATTGTAATTTCTACAAGTTGATAAAAATGTAAAAAAATTCAATTAAAAATATATTTAATGTTTTTCTTAAGTAATCTGATATTTCAAATATGAGTATATATCATCTAATGTATGCAATTTGTCACATTCTTTTTGTGATATTATTTAATTATATGGCTAAATAAAATGTATCTAAATACTATGCGTTCATCAAAAACGATCAAGTAACTAGATTTTCTTCAGTTTTTTATTCGATTGTTAAGATTATTCTTGTTAGTTAAAATTATTTTTAATATCTCAATGGAAATTTAAGAATAAAATTACTAAGCAATGTAAAATATCATTCAGAAATTGTACCATATATTTACAAAATTTTCAAATACACCTGTTGTTTTAAGACATGTTTTAAAAAGACTTAAGAATTTTACCGTAACTCTTTCTTGAATAAAATGCATATCAGTTATTAATCAGTTAGAAATAAAATTTTATCAATCTTCAAGATTCAAAAGCATGGTACAAACTGGTTTCTGAACTACAAATTATCTTTATCCAGCTTGTGCAATTACAAAACTTGCAAAAGAAGGTATGAGTATACATGCGTTAAATATAATAGATTTAATGTGTCTCTATGAATTTATCTGCCTAATAAAAAGAAATATGGCATATTTAGATTGATTAGATCATCTGCTGCCAAGAAATAGAAATTGCTTTTCATTATAAATGAACCAAAATCTTTCGGTATTGATTACCTCATTACCGGACTCATAAAGACATTAATTTCATGAATTAATTAAAGGATAATTTGATAAATACAATGGTAAGTAATATTCTAGATTTTTCATGAAATAGATTTAGCAAACATCAAATATCTCTATATTTCACCCAAATCTATAAATCACTAAATATCTCTATATTATAGAATGTATTTCTTTTCTTCCCTCGTGACACTAATAGACATTAAAAATGAAAAATATAAAATGTCGTGACAATATATCTATGCCTTTATTTTCAGACTTTAATGAACTTTGCAGGCTTAGAGTTAACAGGCTAAGATGTAAACATCATTTTAAATTTTGTTGAATTTTTACTTTATTTCGCATTTAATTTTAAATGACAATTAAAAGAACAAATTTTATTATCACAATGGAAGAGCACTTGAACCCTTTCAGCCCTGAATTTTTGGAATGTGGAATACAAAAATTGATTGTAGTTAGTTAAAAGGGTCATCAAGAGAATATTAACAATTAATTTCATCTCATTTTCACCACGGGTATAACTCTTCGCAAATGCAACCATTCAGTTTGAAAAGAAACGAAATTTGAGAAATTAAAATATTTCGGTGGCAAATGCCACCGAGAGAGCCGAAAGGGGTAAATTATTAAACACTTCTAAGTTTACAGAATTCGCTAATTAATTCATCACGTGTTTTGATATAATGGTGAAATATTTTACTAAATTAAATAGTGATAATACGTTTAATTAAATGCAGTGCTTTTATTTCTATCTGAAAATAAACACTAAATTTTTTTAATATTTATCTCTACATGTTAATATTTAGATTATTAATACATTAGTTGTAATTTCTTATATCCTATTTCTCAAAATTTATATTTCTTTTGAATTTCTATTAAAAAAAACTCTTTTAAATTGTGGGTTTTAGGCTCTTTATTTTAAATATTTAAAATATTCTTGTAGGAAATAAAATATTTAGCGGAGTTTAATTACCTATATATGTTTCTGTCGAACGCCAAGTGAAAAACTGATAAGTGTTACAGCTTTATTCAGTTGTAATGTATGCATTGGTTTAAATTTCTTATGAAATATAATTATTAAGTAAAATTTGCACATTTGACATTTAAATTTCTTTAAAAAAAAGAAAAAAAAATGGAAATCAAAAATGTTTTAAATATTTTAACAATAAATAGCTAATACGAGATCTAAACGAGAATACATATTTTTAATTTCACTTTCATATTTAAAAAAGGATATTTATAATCTCCAGTTTTTTTCCGTTATTTAAAAACCATTGTATATTATAAAATCAATTTTGCATTTAATTTCAAATGAGCGATAAGTTTATACAGGATTATATATTCCATGCAAACATCTTGAAAATAATAATTTTCTGTCTTTATATGAGATCGAAGAATATTTTAGATTTTTTTAAACAAAATATGTTTAAAAAATTCAAATTGCTTTAGTAATGTTGTATTGGGCATTTAAAATAAATATTTTCTTATTCAGACTAAGAGAGAAAAAATCATATTTAAAAACAATTTATTTTCTGCTTGAATGAAGCTGAGAAAATATTTACAAAACCGAAGCCTGCTATTTTCAGGTAAAAAAAATAGGAGTTTTTCCTCTAAATATGTTGAAATTTATTATTTCGAAGAATTTTTAAATAATAAGTTAATGCATTTTTAAAAACCAAGATAATAAGCTTGGATTTTAATTACTGTTTATTCAACCAAAAATTTTATGAACAGAAAATGAAAAATTATCAATTGAGAACTTAAAATCTATATAAATGCGTTTTGATGAAGCAGCTCTTTTCCGCGTACAAAGCATTATTTTATTTTCTAAATAGTTTGCATACTATCTGTAAATCTTAACTCAACCAATTGCTATTTTTTTTGTCTAACAAACAAAAGAAATGCTTTTTTACAAAAACAAATATTATGAGAGGTAAACTTTAAAAAAAAGTGATAAAAAAAGCAATTGTTTTTAGTTTTTTTTTTTTTAATTTTGATAGGTGATTAGAAAATTACTCGCCTTAACAACACGTCGATCCTTTAAGATTATTTTTTATCTCAGTGTTCCATTTAAAATTACAGACTACTAGAATTAATACAATAAATTTTATAGAAATAGAAATTACGTAACCTGTATTCATGAATACTATTTGATGATAATATCTTTTTCAAATAATCTGCATAAATTCAGCTCTGAAAAGTGTGTACTTCTTCAAGGACACCTTGTTATCATCTCTTATCATTTGA
>JAOUZG010035502.1:1494961-1527914 GCA_026289955.1 Argiope argentata | reverse complement strand
TCTTCATTATGCCAGAATTTACTCTTTTTTTCTAAATTAGTTTTCATTTGATATAATAATTTAATTAGTTTTCTATACACATATTTTATTTTGTTTTCTTACATTATCCTGACTCACATTTGTTGACCGACCGTGTATTGCTCACATTAGGGCCAAAATAAGCACTATCATAGACAAATAATAGACTAAACAAAACTCTTGCATAAGATGGAAGTTAATGGCTTAAAGTTAATGAAAATTCTTTTGCTCCCATCCATTCTTCTCACATTGGACGGGCTCCCTGTACAATTTATCACCACCCCGCTTGCAGGGAGTTTAAAAACCTCGCTTAGTTGAGTAAGTCTAAGGTATTGCGAAAGCTCTCAAAAACTAATTAACATTTATCTACTATCTCCCGATAGAGTAAACTTCCTGCCGTAAACACGCTCCCTTTGTAACACCAAGGTAATAAAAATTTTAAAAATCCCTTAATTTATCCCGCAGTTTCACAAAACAAAGAAATATCCATAATTTGCAGCGCTTAATCTCGCCATTTGGCGCACTGCAGAATCTACTTAAGATTTCCTTTATCAATGGGAGGTGCATTTAAACTAATCACTTTCTAATTCCATTGCGCGGAATTGTGCGCCAAAGCGGGTTGGAATAGAAATGCAATTAAAGAGAAAGCCAATATCCGCAGTTTGTTCCAATTTACAGCATTCTTAGGGTGAGTAAATATAGCTAATTAAATTGGCTGCAGATAACCTCTTTGTGATATTTCCTCTTGCCCGGTATTACCAATAGTGACTATCTGCAGGAAGAACACTGCTGTCTTTTTTTTGAAAAAAGACTTTTCGTAAAATGCTTTGTGTTAAGGCAGCTCAAAGGAAATAAGGCCCTAATTCAGTCGTGTGTATCGAGTAAGCAAATTAGAGGAATTAACTAATTAGCCTGAGTTCATTTTTGTCTCAAATAACTCTTTAAATAAAATAACTCTTAAAACCATTGATTTTCTTAACTGGTGAAACAGCTGGATTTGTAGATAATATATTTCTAAATCGAATATTGTGAAAATATTTTTAGTATAAGTATTTAAAATTTCATCTTAAAAATCCATTTTAATGCATCTATAATTTCTTAAATTATAGTTAATCATTATATTAATTACAGTTCATTAATTATATTAATTATTATTAATATTAAAACTGACATTTTTTATTAAGATTTATATTGTCAGCAAAGCACTTCCGTATAAAAATGTTATATAAATGTATTTTGAATTTTATTACTACATTAACATTTTTTTTTACAATTATTAAATTACACATTTACAATGGATGAGTTTCTTATATAATTCCTAATTTTGGAAAAAATTTCAAAATTGTCAAATTTTTTGGAAATTGATTTTGTATGTGTTATTTTAGTAAATTATATCTTCTATTATATCTTCTATATCTAATATTATCGAAATCAACAAATTCATAGGTAATGTTTTTTCGTTTTGTTTTTTAATAGCATTAAATATATTTGTACCTGCAATAATATTTTAAATTTATATATATCTTTTTTTTAAATTTGAAGTTTGAAAATTAATTTAGTTAAAAAAATTGTACATTAATGCATTTTGATAAATCATTTCTGTATCATTATTATTTGAATTGTAATTTTATATTAAAAATTTAATTGTAAATTGAAAAATAAAAAATCAGTGCGATCATAAATTTAAATTCGAAATCTGAGGTAGATGAACTCCATATAAAAGTTAAATTTTTGGTAGATTAAAGTAAGTTCAATTTACTTGAAATTAATTTCATGACTGTCATTTTAGTGATCGATGATATAAATCGTGAATGAAGTTTATGATTCACGGACTTTAAAGATGATTGCCATATAAATAAACTAAAAACATTAAAACATAGTATCTTCAAACCAGAATATACTTCTAATATAGAATATTAAATTGAAATAAATTTCAAAACTTGCGTTAGATGAATTCCATTTATAATCCCTAAATTTGTCAAAAATTTCGAAGTGGGTTAAATCTCCTAGTAAATTAATTTCTTGTCTGTCACTTTAGTGATTGATAATGCCTCATGCGAATACTGTTTATAGTTTATAAATTACTGCCATTCAAATAAAATGAAAGCATCAAGATGCAGTTCCTACCAACTCGAATGTGCTTCTATTATAAAATTCCTGTACCTTTAATTAACATACACTTCTTGATTGGAGTGAAAATAGTTATGCTGCAATTTCCAAAATCATTAAATTATAGGAAAATAATGTTTGTCATGGTCAAGCACTCTGACGGTCGTCAGAGATTTTAAGCCGAACGAGAGACTTATTTTTTTGAAGTAATTCCAACTGGATCCAAAAGTACGACTTGGCTACTCACTCATTACATTCGCCTGGCAACCCCTTTTTACTGGGGGGAGGGCTCTCACACAACTCAAAGATAGTACTCAGAAGAGAAACCATATCCTAACCGGGATTCAAACCGGAAACGCCCAGATTAAGAGGAAAACGCGTTACTTCTGTAAAAGGCTTGTTTCATCGAAAGAAGGGGGAAAAAATTTAAATTTCAGTTCAAAGGAAAATATTGTATCAATTTCCTGTGAAACATTTTAACTATGTCCATTTCGAAAATAAACCGTGTACAAAATACATTGATATCGAAATTATGTGCAGGATTATTAATACTTATTAAATACTGATATGGCCTTTGCATATTAAATGAGTTTTTATGATAATCAATACTAGAAAATGTAATTTCCTTTCATTTTTTTATGAAATATTTAGAAATATTGACATTTGAATTATTTCAAAATGATAGATTCTGAAAAGATAAATTTATACAGACTTAACAGATCTGGGTTCGTTTATTATTTCAGAGAATCAATATTTGAAAACTCAATGAATATACTATTTGCTAGATAGCGTTATTCAGAAATTCGAGCGCATCTGACAACTACTGGGAAGCAATACTGTATATTAGATATGATCAAAGGCTTGATAAATATGTTTTATTCTATTGTCTGCATTTGTTCTCGAAAATTTCCAGTTTCTCTAAATCTAAACAAAAATATATACCGATCATATATCAGTTGAAAAGACGAATAATTTTGAAATACTAAATTCAAAAATATTTACATAAATTATTTTTTTTTTATTTCGAAAATTTTATGAAGGTATTAAAATGTTCTTAAAAATATTCAATTCAAATCCAACTAATAAATTTGTCTTCTGAAAAAATGTTTTGTGACGCTGTATGCAATTTATAATACGATTTTCAGATATGATGTTTTACGATACTGTATAATTCAGCATTTTGAAAACTGAATGACAAACAATGATACTTCAAGCAATATTTGTTTCTCAAAAATTAAAAAAAATACAAAAAGGGAAAGTAAACTTTTTCAAATAACCTAACAATGTTACGACTTGGCTACTCAGTAATAAATTAAAAATATTAAATTTACATTTTTTATAGATACATAAACAGCACATTAGGTATAGTTAGCTTTACTTTATTTTGAAAGAAATAATCTTTTTAATCATAATCTTTTTAAATTTAATTGATTAAAATAATACTTTTTAATTCATTGATTTCATCTTATAAAATAATAATTTAAGCATTGTTTGATATAGTTAAATTTTTGAGAAAATATTCAGCAAAAAATAAGTGTTAAAATGCCCAGCTAGTTCGTATTATATATCGGAGCAGTTTAAGATTTAAGTAGTTTTGTATAATTATGATTGAAACGTTTAAATATGCATATTTTTAATGATTTAATTAGTCTTTTATATGTATATTAAAAATGAAGTTTCATCCATTTGCTTTGTACAAAATAAGAATACGATTCCTTGTGATGGCAATGAAATAAAAATCTGCCAGAAGAAGTAATTTAAAAATAAAAATTAAAGAATATTTAAATATACATTTTGATTGAAATATACGAAGTATAAGTTAAAATAAATAAATGATTTGTTAAATTAAGGAAGTAACTCTGCAAAATTTAAAATTAACTGTACTTTCTTAAAACTCAATATAATTCATTTAACAATTATTCGTAAAATGGCTTATGGAAAGAATGCTTGAAAAACAATTCTTTATCGCATTAATGATATTTTATTGTTCCAAATATTATGAAACTTTAATAACCATTTAATGTTTTAAATACATTAGGTCTGATAATGTAATTTCAATTTATTATTTTAATTTCGTGAATTCATTTTGTGTGATAGTTTTGAGTTATTAATTTTACATAACGCTCGAACTGATATATTCGCCCATCAATACCAGGACACAAAATTTTTGTACTAAATGTGTTACGTAAGGAGAATTTTTGACTAATGTCCTTCATTTATCTCAAATCATGTTGAATATGAATGTATCTGTGGTATTGTGTCTAGTTAATATAGAAAACTCCGCCCGCACATGTAAATTAAATATATTTGTAAACTGCACTGCACATTTCTAGAATTTATTAGAGAAAAACTAAGTTAAAGGATAAAACTGTAGACCTTTCAACATAAATTATGTAATGCCTGATCTAAATGCAGGAAATATAGACAAAATATTAAAGTACAACATACAAACTGGTTTCATTTCTCACTGATAAATACAGGGTGTCCAAAAAGTTCCCGTACTGATGATTTGTGAATTTATTTTACAAAAACAATAGGTTTAAAAAGAATTATTTTTATGCCAATGATAAAAAGCACTTTTAACATAACTAAGTAAAAAATACTGAACCTACATTTATGATAAATGTTCTAAATGTCCACCCCTTTCTTGGAGACAAAGTTGAACTCGTTTGCGCATGTTTTTCGAAACGCGTTTTAGCAAGCTAGGAGTGATTTCTTGTATCCTTTGGGTAATTGCGATTTTCAAATCATCTATTGTTTGAGGATCACCTTCATAAATTTTGTCCTTTAAATATCCCCAAAGTAAAAAGTCCGGGATAGTCAAATTAGGAGATCGAGGTGGCCAAAGATATTTTGAAATAAGTCTATCGCCGCATAAGCTTCAAGCCTGTCCATGGTTTCATTACTCGTATGGCAAAATATAATATACTTTTGAAAAAAATCATGAACAATGATTTTTTAATTTTGGAGTACGGGAACTTTTGGACACCAGGCAATTGTCCATATATGAAAAAAGTAATCATAAAAAAAGTTATAGTTTTTAGTTTTTGAAAAAAAATTCTTAATAAACGACTGTTTCTGCTAGGTCTTGCCTTCCTCATTTAATTACGATAAGTAGAAACTAAATAGTATAGTAAGGAAATGATAGAATTTGAAATTGGAACTTAGAAAGCACTGTATAATTTCGCGCAGTATAGCCAGTTATGACTTTTGAGCCAATAAGCCAAACAAAGTAAACATTATTTAATGCTCCTGTGCAGACTCTTTAAAACAAAAGTGAATTAACCTCCAGAATCCATCACTTAATAAACACTTTAATCATTACGCTATAAAGTGTGCAGATCTTATTTGCGAACCAATTATTATTCGTAATGACACAATTTGTCTAACTTCTTAATATTTTTTTAATGAATTACTTAAAGGTTAAAACTAGAAAGGGTTAAAAACAATACTAGGAAGAGTTTAAAATGTATATTTAAAAAGTTAGCATTCAAGGAACAAAAAATTACATACCTATAAGTCTAAATTGGATATTTTTTCCACTCTTTCTGAAAAATAATAATATATTTTCATTCATGGATAAATACCAGTTAAAATTATAGTTATTGTAAATTTTCCTTTTCAAAACTCTTTCATAATGTTTAATTATTTTATGATAATTACGTAATGCCACATTTAAAACGCAATGAGCAATAAAATTTTATTTATATTTAACACCACAAGTTTCCTGTCTTTTGTTTAAATTCATTACCGCCTTCTTTGAATTTCATTAACCATTCGACCACATTGTCTTTAACAGAGCCCCGAATAAAATTATTATCGCAGCCCAACAAATATTTACCAAGTACCTTATTAGAAATCAGATAATGTCGTCGCCGTCGCTGTGCTCTAAAACAAATTCGGTATGAGTTATGGAACTCCGAAACACATTATAAGAACTTTTTCAAAAGAACACACACAACTATTTCAACCACCAAAAGTCCCGCCATTTATCAAACAAGTTATCATGAAAACGCGGTATTTGAATGAAATTGTAGGAAGGAAAAAATGAAAAAGGAAAAAATGAGGAAAGAGAGAAATGAGAATTTTTCGGAGTTTATCACCAGTAGGCGATTGCGGTAGGATCTGGAACTCTATTGCGCAGAATGACTTTGCAGTCTTAGCACATTTATCACACGCAATCTTTAGTGAATTTTGTTTGTTTCTAGTCGTGGTCTGTTTACTTTTTTTTTGTATATATTTTTTTCCTCGTTCCAGCTGAATGGTTCTACATTCGAACGGGGAAGGTCTAGTATTTCTCCATTACATTCTCAGCTATTGCATTGAAGAACATTTATTCCCATTGGTGCATTTTTGTTTCGTTCTTTCCTGGGAAAATGTTTGGGGATATTTTCCACTACAGGTTGTAAGGAAGAGGATTGGATTAGAAAAGTTTATGGGTTTATCTCTAAAAAATCGTCTGTCAAAAATATATTGCCTATCGCATCATCTGTTTTCTTTATAAAGTTCTAAGTATCTGAAAAATATGATTTTTTTTCATTAGTATTTTTTACCATTTCGATGATATCAACACATACATAATAATGGAAGAAGAAACAAATGGAAAATAAACCGATTTAGTTTATAGATATTCATAGTAATTTTTTAATGTCTGGTATTAGTTCGTTACATTAGTTTCAGTTGCATTGTAAAAAATTATTATTTATTTATTTTGGTTTATTTTTTGCTCAAATCATTTTGGATCTTATCCATTAGATGTTGTAAAGAAGAAGATTACATTAGAAAGGTATATGGGTTAATTAATAAAATTTATTTATCAAAACTATATTAATCATCAAAATCATTTACTTTTTTTCATAAAGTTCTAAACGATTGTGTTTCTTCCATCCATGTCTTTTAACAATTATAAAATATAAAAAAACGCAAAAATGAAGAAATAATCTAATAAAAACTTAATTTATCGATATTCGCAAATTTTAAGTCTGTTGTTTATGAATTATATTCGTTTATGTTGTATTCAAAAGCTTTTATTATCATTTCTTTATATTTGGTATTTTTTCCTCAAATAATTCGAGATCTTATCCGCTATATACTGTGCAGAAGATCGGATAAGAAATGTTTATGAATTTATCTCTGAAAAATGATTTGTTAAAAATATATTGTTCTTCATTTTTCATTATTTCTTTATTAACCTATAAGAGCCTAAAACAAATGGTTTTTTTTTCATCTTTGTATTTTATTAATTAGATGATAAGAAATATATAGAATAAAATAAGAAGAAACAAATGATGGAAAAAATAAATGTCAATTTAATTTATAGATGTCCTAAGTAATCATTTTAAATCTTACATTTATACATTATATGAGTTTTAAATGCATTGAAAAGCTGACTATTATTTGTTTATTTTTGCTTTGATTTCCTCTCAAAAACTTCAAGATTTTCTCCACTAAATGTTGTAAAAAAGAGGATTGCATCAGAGATTTTTATGATTCTTTATCTAAGAAATCAGTTGTCAAAAATATGTGGTCCACCGTTTTTATCTATTTACCTTATAAGTATCTAAGTCCATAATTTACTTTCATCCTCGCATTTTATTAATTCGGTAATAAGATACATACAGAATAAAGAAGGAGCAAATGAAAAAAAAAATACAAATTCAATTTATAAACATTCGGAAAAATAAGTTTTGGACTAATGCTTATCCATTTAACTCGTTTTTATTGTATTGATGAGTATTTTTTTTTGTTCTGCTTTCAGCTAAAAAATTTTGGTATCTTTCCATTATAAACTTTAAGAAAGTTTAAATTAGAAATGTTTATATGTTTATCACTAAGATATCATTTGCCAAAATTTGTATTTATAAAAGAATAAGTATTTGAAAAACAGATTTTATCTTCCTCTATATCTCTTATTGATTACATAGTAAGAAGAATAGAGAAGGAAAAGCCAATAAAAATCAGAAAATTTAATTCATAGGTATTAAATCCAGAATTTCACCATTATATTTGCATATATTTAATTGTAGAACATTTATTCCTAAATATTTTTGTTTTGTTTTGTTTTCTCTTCAGAGTGTTAAGACCGCTGCGAGCAAAGGTTGTTTAGAAGGCGATTTTAGTAAAACTGCATGTTGGATTTATAACTAAAAATGCATTGGTCGAAATTAAATTGTCTATTGCATTCGCCGATTTACTTCTTAGAATATTAAGCATCTGATACAGCCTCTTTTCTTACGCCTTTGTCTTTTTTAATTATATGAAAAAATCCAAATAAATGAAACGAATAAAAAGCAAATAAATATATAAATTTAGTTTATAGATATGAATGTTAATTACTAATTATTCAAAACTCAAAGTAATAATAAATACATTTCAAGCGAGAATACCAAGCATTAGATCTATAAGACTTTATTTTGTGAAAATAGTATTTTATAAATAGGGATAGTTAAATGTATAAAAATAAATTAATTAATGATACGGAGAAGAAAATAAAAAATTCATTTTGTATAACTTAATTCATCGTTAATAAAAGAAAAAAAAACCCATGTAATACCAAGAATTTTCAAAAATGAAAATACTTGCTGCATTCAGGATGCATAGTTTCACAATGATGATAATTTTATTTTTTTTATAGAATGAGTTTTATCGTAACTAAAATTTTGTGTCCTCATAATATTACATTATTTGTTATATACCCTTATAATTTGTTATTTTGTTATGTTAGATTTCATTATAGATTTAAGAGACGTATTTTGAGTTCAGACCTAATTGAATAGTTGGAATTTCTGGAATCAGGAATTGTGTTATGAACTTTAATTAAAATATAATATAATCCTTGAACGCTGTGACTTATTATGCAAATGTCAAATGTATATAAACTACCATATTGGAAATATAATAAATCCTTATAAAAATGTGTATTAGTAAAATAGGGTATTGTGTTTAAACAAACTCCTTCTGGAGTATAAAAAAATTTAGAAATCATACCAGAAATTAATTAATCAAAGGCATAACAAGGTATTCAATAATTTAAAAAAATATATTAACTTCATAATACATTTAAAAGATTTATATAATTTTCATTTCAAATTTCATGCATTCTCTTTTCTTTCCAGCAAAGAATTATACTTCACGCATTAACTCCATTTTAAGAATTTAATTTTTAAAACATTTTGGAGTTTCTTATATGGAATTTTATAGAGTCCTTATTTATGTTAACTGAAATTATTTTATTAAATTTCGATTACATTAATTTTACGCTTAATCATTTATATAATTCATGAAAGTAAGAAATGTTGAGAAAATATAATTGAAACAATGTTAGATTTAAAGCATATTTAATTACTGTCCTGATAACTGAAAATACCCATTTCTAGAAATAATTGCAATTTTTCACTCTGAAGGATATAAATAATTGCTTATTTCTAAGTTAGAATAATGCTCAAAGATATTAAAATTTTATTTATGCAAAAAATAAATACTAAAAAAATTTTGGTAAAAAATAAATACAAAATTTAATTTTTAAAAATTGCAATTTTTAACATTCGGTGTAAACATTTATAAAATTATAGTGACTTATTAAAATAATAGAAATCAAAATAATAAAAATCCTCGGATCAAAATAATAGAAACACCATGGTTTTATAGAGTCCTTGGTTAGTACAGTATGGAATCGCTTTTGGTTCGCCTAGGATTCATACCAGTGTAGAATAGTGCTTAGAGGAATATTATACCATTATTCCTGGAGATATTGTGAAAGCTTTTCATATATGCCGGTGTAGGATATCGATTCCGTAGTGAATGCTGCAAAATAGACCATGCCGGTTAAATTATATTGAGAGCGGAATATTCTGCAGGCTAAGGCAGTGGTTTAACCTTCTTGTGTTCATCAAACCATGGTGGACAATTCCCTTAGCAGGGATAGGGTGCATTATCATTCTGTAAAATCCCCACTATTGCAGGAAATAAAGTTTGAATTATAGGATGGACCTGGTCAGCTAATGTTTCACTAACTTCTCTCCAGTCATCTTTCCTTTCAGGACTACAATTGGTCCAACTAAAAACTACAACATATCTGTCCATATCACGACAGATTCACTTCCACACTTGACGGTTTGAAAAAAATAATCATGAGCATGCACTTATGTTGACATCTTCTACACGTGCACCCTTCTTGTTGTCGGTGAAAGAGTGAAATATGATTCGTCAATAACTTCCATGGTCACACTGGACAATCAAAAGGGTATTTAGCTCTATGGTCACCTTTGTTGCAGCTATTCGGATTTTAGACATTACAATTTGTTTCAATACAAGTCTGTTTCTTTCATTAAACTTCTGTTTCCGCCCTCTATTTTGCTTTTCCAAGGTTATCTTGCAGTAATGTGTGCATGCTGTCATAATTTTAGATATCGTACTTCTAGAAACGCTTATAAGTTGGGAGGTTTTGGTCACTCTTTATCCAACTAGATGGGCTCTTGCAATTTGGCCTCTGAAACTCAAAATGTCCAACATTTTACACTTTTGCAAAAAAAACCTAAAGATTAAACAACTCTAATAATGCTAAGACATACTACCATAATATACCATTTGTTATAATAGCTATTTATAAGAACATGGTGGCTATTAATATATTTTAATGCTTACGAAACGCATTCAAAAATGTCACTTTTATTCACTGTTGCTTTCCTTATTTTGATAGCCACCTCTATCTATGAATAAGAAATTTCAAAACATTTCAAAATACTTATATTAACGAAACAACAAATTTGTCTGCAACTTAATTCTTACAAATTCATCAAACCATAAAGAAGTTGTGATTTCATAGCTTGATTGAAAACTATTTCCTTTTTTTATTATTCTTTAAAAAGAATTTTTTTAATATTTCAAAAATTCTTAAAAATTATATGCGTCCCAAACATTGTACTTTATTAAACTAAAAATACAATTAAATCTCAAAATCACTTCAATTTCAATTTTTTTTGCAAGAATTCTTCCTATTTAAAATTGGAAGATTAAATAAGAAAGACGAAGCATTCAAGTTACAAATAAATTGAAAAAATTATTTAACAAAAAAAAAGGAAAATGTTTTAATCGAGATTCAATTGAAATCTTTTCCTTATGCAAATGATACATATACTAGATTTTTTTTTTTTAAAAAAAAGACTTTTTCTTATTTTCCTTTCAACAAACTTTGTTTCTCATTTCTTAAAGTGGGAATTCGCACTTTTAAATTTTTTGTTTTATTCTATGATAAATCTCTGATTGCAATCAATTTAAAAAGAGAATAAATATATTTTTTCGTTCAGAGTAAAAACTGATTAATGCATCGGCTCCATGAATCTCAATAAACCAAAACAGAGTCGAATAAGAAAATACTCAAATAAAACAAAATAAGAATCTAAATTTCTTTATCGATTTCAGTTTTAATTTTTTTCCAAATGTTTTACATTAGGAAAGTCATCAGTTTGAAAATCGATCTAACTGGAAAAAAAAAGAAAAAAGAAAGAAAAAGAATGCTTAAAAACACCATTCACTTCCAGCCGTCAATTAATTTCTTTGTATGTGACACACTAAATCACAGGATACGACGTCATTCAAAGATGACTTCACTTCGCTTTATTTCTACAAGAGTTCCGATAAGTATAAAAGGTGTCCAATGACGTGAAATTAATTGGAGAAGCAAGTTTTCTGACGAGGTTTAATGAAGGTGGCTTAGAATTCACTGCTTGGTTGCATTTTCTTCGGATCTTCAATTTCTCTTTATAATTTGGAAGTACGGTGATTCTGAGGATAATCTAAGTCATTTCAAATTAGAAAAAGCAAGACAATTTCTTTACATTTCAAAAATAACTTTTTGAAAGAAAAAAGAAATCCAAAAACTAAT
The DNA here is from genome assembly GCA_026289955.1 of Argiope argentata. Lineage (NCBI taxonomy): Eukaryota > Metazoa > Arthropoda > Arachnida > Araneae > Araneidae > Argiope > Argiope argentata. Next base: position 1,515,904 of record JAOUZG010035502.1, on the reverse strand, counting down.
TTTCCAAGAAAAATTTATTTTAGTTTCATCTGGCAGCTAATAATTTACAGAAGATTAAAGAACCGGCAATAATTTAAGTTTTTCAAATTATTTTATATAAAGAGAAATGACGAACTCATAAAAATATTATTATAAATTTTAAAAGCTGTATGGAATTTGAAAAAAAAAAAAAAACACCTTAGCTTTCATGACGTAAAAGTTTATTTTTTTCAATCTAGAATCACGTCTACATTTTCATTTTTGATTTAAATAATCAGATGAATGAGATTGTGCACAAAATTTGAAAAAAAAAAACTCTTGATTTTCATATTTTATATTAACCATGTTGGTATTAAATATCTCACAAAATAATCTTCCATGTAGTTTGAAGAGTATAATGAATATTAACTTTAGAAATCTTTACATTAGCAGGAAAGATGTTTTTCATGAAGTTTCAAATTCGAAAAACATCTGCATACTTATGAATTCTAAAATTTTAATCCATTTTCTTGATGATGATGATGATGTCGTGTCCGCTTTTTACCGCGGAAAGAGGGGTGCAGTTGCTTCTGAGGGTTTGAACCCCTGAGCACCCGAGGGCAGAAGTCTGACTTCTAGCTCATATGAAGATGACCCCTACACACTCGCTTTCACAGCCCCTTTTTACAGGGGGGCACATTCACACATCTCACAGATAGCACACAAAGGAACAACCATGCCCGAACCGGGACTCGAACCCGGGACCTCCAGAGCACGAGGCAGACGCGCTACCTCTGTGCCAGCAAGCCGGCATCCATTTTCTTATTTACATCATTTTAAATTATTTAATGTTTTATTTTTCTAACTTCTGATTTATTTCTGGAAATTTCATTTGTGAACGTTTCCAAGCTTGAATGTTCGAAAGTCTTCCATTCAGAAATTTAACTTTTATGGCAATCAGTTGAACTGTAGAAAAAGTTATCCAAATATGAAGACATATTAAATATTAGAAATTAAACATAACCAAAAATAAAGCAGGAAAGTAAGAACTAGTCAGTTAAAAGCGTGAAAGAATGGAAAATCTGATTTTACTCTTTTAAAGTGTTTTAGAGTCTCAGTTAAAGAATTGATTGGACAAAAATATTAAATGACAAAAATTGGTGAAAAATTTCAGCTAGAAATTTTTTTATCAATATGAATATTGATTCAATGAGACTGATTTGTAATGTTTATAATGATAATATGATCAATATCCAGCATTTCAAATTTCTTTAAGCTTATTTTTCTTTAAAATGTAACCAAACATTTTGTAGTATATGTGAAAAGGTTGATAAACTGTCAGAAAATATTCCAATAGCCATATGTATAAGTACAGCATGAAGTCATGGCTTAAAAATTTTATAAATTCAATATTTGAATTTGAAATTGAATAAAAACTTTTCAATAAACACACCAACCATGATGTTTATATATGTTATCAAATATTTGGTTTATTCACAAAGCATTGTTAAGTTGATTGATAAAGGGCAGTAGAAGTACTGAATGATTTCCATTTCTTTATTTGAAAAATCCTTAAATAATTATGATGAGTCAGCACAATTGTTTTAATTATTTCAAAAGAAAGCTGATGACATTGATTTGTAGGAATGACACGTATCTTTTGAATTTTTAATTGCTTTAAAGATTTTAAATTACCTAAGTTAAATGAAAGAAAGCTAAATGTCAAATTACTTAGGAATAAATTTCCCTTAAATATTTATTGGTTTGCTGAATATTTTGGGCCTCTCTAGAAAAGCGTAAATATTTATTGTAATTTGATTATGAAGCAATTTTAAAATTTTATACCTTTATCTTTTCTTTTATAGTTTTTTTCAAAAACTCTCTTACATGAACAAAATAAAAAAAGACATTCAGTGTTTTTTGATTATGAAAATTTAAGGTAAGATAACGAAACTGCAGGCAAGAGGGTAAAACAAAAATGAAAAATTGCTTATTACTAAGAAAGAAAATTAATTGCTGGAGAAATTATAATTTATTTCTTAAGTAAATGGGTGCAACTAATTTTGATGTAATAGTAATTATATATAATAACATTTTTAAACCGTATTTAATGTATTATAATTAAGGGTAAAATATATATTAAATATTTTAAAAATCATATATACAATCTCCGAATCAAACGATTGCACATTTTTGAATTGCGTTCCATAAGCAATAATTCTTTTATGTCGTTTACAAATGTATGATATAGGATTGTAAGTGGTATGTTGTTTTATCTTAATCGGGCTATTTATAACTCCTTTAATTAAATTTAACTTTAGGTGGTCTCATATTTTACCTGTTCAAAGATTTTATATAATATATGGCTAGTTACTAAATCAAGTATCAAAAATCACTTGATTCTTTTTTCCAGTCTTCGGAAATATCAAGAAATGGAGATTTGTTTTTACATTCCTTTCTTCTTTGAGAAAGATAATTGTTTTTTCTGAGATTCTTATCTTAATAATAATACCATTCATTCTACTGACTCTATTAAGAATAATAATTTAACTGACCAAAAACTTATTTATTAGATTAAAAGATTTATTTTATTTTGATCCAAACGAGCTACAGTACTTGCATTAGAGACAGATGGCTGGACTTATAGTTCTGGTTATAAAAGAATTTCTGCAAGGTAATAGGCAAAAACTTCATTGCATTGACTAAAGCTTCAAACTTTCATGCGAGTTACTTTTGCGTACAACGCTAATGATTTATAAAACCATCCCCCATTGCATCAGAAATAGCACATAATACATTTAAATATTTATGGAAACAAACTGCATTTTTTAAGAACAAATTTACAACCTTTTTACCTAAATGAGTAAATTTTCAATCTACATCATATACTGAAATACCACCGACCACAGGTGCATTAACATACATCACTTCGATATGTGTACATATTATGCTAACATTCGATATATCTACATATCAGCTGCAGTTGTTTTAGTGTCAATATTCTACAACATCCAGTATATCTACATATCAGCTGTAGTTTTTGTAGTGACAGTATTTCACAACATTCAGTAAATCTACATATCAGGTGCACTTTTTGCAGTGACAGTTTTCTGCAACATCCAGCATATCTACATATCAACTTCACTTCTTGAAGGCGACAGTGTTCCACAATATCCAGTATATCTACAAATCAGCTGTAGTTCTTGTAGTGACGGTTTTCTACAACATATAATATGTTTACATATCAAGTCGAGTTCTTGTACTGACAATGTTGGACGATATCAATTAAATGGTTGTGAATTTAAATGCCAAATGAAGTGATTAGCTGGAGCTATTGATGTAAAAATTTGAGAAACTATTGCTCCAGATACTGTAGCAAAAATTAAATATTAAATTTCGAATTTAAAAATAAATAATTTTTTTTCTTAACTTCAATGTAGAAATTCCCAACAGATTTCTTCTCTTAAAATAAATTATTTTATATTTTTTGTTCTGAATTCTTTTTGGAAGTCTATAACACTATTAAGGTCTGTATATTATCTAACGCGACATGATTTAAAAGAAGTGAAAACATTACATCTTAAGGCTGCCTCATAACAGGCTTTTATTTAAGAAATTTTATATTTACGTGAAATTTAGTAAATTAGTGGCTTAGAAAAGTTATTTGATTATTTCAAAGGTCAATTTTTCTAAAAGTCTTCTGTGTAAAAGCGCATTATCTCATATGTTCCGAATAAATCAAATTTCTCACATTTTTGCATGGAAAGAGAAGAAATTGCAGTTTCACTTCCGTATAAGTACTTCATTTACAAAATACTAGATATATAAAGTAGATAGCAATTAAAAGAACCTACATAGGCTATATTATATTGGCCAGAGCATATTTATTATCTTTGTAGTTATATTACAAAGAACATTTTTTTACTGAAATATGCTTGACATTTAAGACGTGTTTGAAAAAATATTTGAGAAAACCTAAAAAAATCAAATTTTAAGACATTTATAAAAACGCAGTAAAACAAAAAATAAAGAAAAACCATAATAACAGAAAATTGAAATTTATCAAACAAAAAATGCTTTTTTTAAGATGCGAGAAAATAAAAATAAACGTTGAAAAACTGCAAATAATCTTATTTTTCAATAAATGCACAGAAACTTTAAATAAATGATGAACTGGGGAAGGAAGAAAGAAAGAAAGAAATGCATCAGATTAAAAAAATAAAGAAAATCATTATCAGATTAGCTTAATTCTCTTCAGTGTGGAAACCAAATTACCGAAGAAGAAACTTGTTGGTAAAAAAAATCCAACGCAGGACTGAAGTTAAATTTCACAAAAGTGGATTAACTCTATCTTCTTGATTTTCAAAATATTTCTTTAAATATCAAGTTACTCAATTCCCTGGGAAATCATTTTTTAATAAAAGGAAGGAAATTAATCTTATTGAAATATGAGTTAGATAAAAAATATGTTTTATAATTGTAATGTTATGATTAGTATATTCACAATTGATACAACAGAAACATATTACATAGAAAAATAAAACATAAAAAATACGTGTAGATTAAAATTTTGAAGCAATTGCGAAATTAATTCTAGCAAACAAAAAATATAATTAATAAAAATAAGCAATTTTATTAAATAAATAAAGAATTTCAATTAAAACATATTTCAGAATATGGGTTTGATTTAAAGGGGAGAATCTATAGTAAAATAAATAAAATATTAGTAACTGAAAAGAATAATGAACACGGATATAATCTTTTGATAATCTTCAATGGAAATATCAGTTTTCAAAAATTCATACATATTTACAATAATTACATCTAATTTACACAATATTCATACAAATGCGTTCATGTGGTGTGTCAGCAATTAATAACTCGAGAAAAAAAGCAGTACGATTCTATTTTAATAATCACATGGAAACTCAGTGAGTTACTGTAAAAATTAGTTGTTTATAAAGAAAATAAGTTTTAGTGTCTTTAAAAATATCCATAATTGTAATACAGAATTGTTTATTGGAAATTAAATGAAAATATTATATGATTTCATGTAAATAACTGGATGACAAGTCAAGAGACCAGTCTTCTAATTTTTCCTCAGTATAATCTTCTTTTTTTTTTCAAATATGAGCAGAGGATATGTGTTAAGAACAGTGTAGAAATACATATTTAAGGAAACGTCTGCTATATTCGACAGGGATACTTAACTACATATTATTGAGTTTGATAATATATTTTAATTAAACTTTTTTTAAAACGTTAAAAAGCTAATTGCTTAAGTTTTCATTCTATAAAATTATAGTACGTAGTTATTTGCATAGTTAAATATATGGCAAGACGTACCTTAATTCTTTATTCAATTAAGTTTTGCATGATCCATATTTGATAAACCCAAGAAAAAGTTTTACAAGTCATTGTATATCTTAATTGAAAATAAATATACCCCAAAATGAACCTTTGAGGTATGATGATAACTTATATTTCTAATGCTACAGTTCTCTATTATCTGAAAAGAGAAAATATTTCATATACGTATATATTAATATCCGAGATATCTTTCTTTTTTATATAAATACATTTGTAACCCCATAAGAGTTTTAGAAATTTTCGTCTCCTCTAAGTAAATACAAGAATAAATCAAATTATTCCGCAGTTACTCTATTTCCATGTTTTCTTATGATTGAATTACATCTGTTATGACAAAATGCCTTATTAAAGGAAATAAAAAATATTAGGAAGATAAGAATTTCCTTCTAATGCATATATTGCATATATGAAGAATAAATGCAAAAATATAAATATTCTAATAAAATTATTTAATACTAATATACATATGAATTATGAATATAAAGAAAACAATAAGTGCTTTATAGATAATACATCTCTTCATATAGGAATAAATACAATGGTTAGATGCCTTATTAATATAAAGATCAAATGTATTGTGATAAGACCTTGCTGACATTTAAGAAAGTTTATGAAAACATTATATTTTTAATGACTAAAGTAAGCTTTCTTATTTTTTGTAAGGAAAATAAACTGTTGAAGAACTTTTGAAATTTAAAAAATATGTATATATTTAATACTATTTGCAGTAAAACATCTAAGTAGTCTATATAATTTTTAATAAATAAATCTATTAATTTTACTTGTGGCATAAAAGGTTATCTGACATATCACAAGTTTCAAATCATGTTTTGATCATGAAGTTGATTTGGAAATGAGATTTGTGGCGTCATAAAAAAATCCATAGACGAAAAATAAAAAAAAACCGTAAGAGAAAAAAATTACTATTTGCACGAATATATATATATATCAGCTTTTAATAACGCGTTGTCATTATAAAGTTCCAATACAAAAAAAATCGCTACAGCAAATAAAACCTGGAAAAATGACATTCAAAGTAATTGATAATATAAAATGAAATAAATAGGAAATGTTATATAGTTTTAAACAATAAATTCAAGACAAATTTTTTTGATCGTTTGCAATACTAAAATGACTAATTAAATGCAACATTTAAAATGAATAAAAATATAATTTAACTTTCACGAGCACGTGGTCCTTAGCCGTTCAGGAAATAATGTTCTTACATGATACATTGAAATACGCATAGCAGATTTAATTTTAATCTTTTTATTTTAGTTTTTAAAAGTCGTATCTCAAAGTGAAAAATAAATCACAAATTTCAACTTACCCCTGCGGGAAATAAATGTGTTCTCTTCTGAGCGAGGGAGAAACGATCCTAGCACCTACTTTGACAGCAAGATCGAAAATCCATTAAAGTTGAAGTTTGAATAGCTGTCTTAGAAATGAGGGAGAAAGAATTAGTTAGAATTAGAAAAGTGACGACGCTCTGTGGTGGGATGCTTGAACTCACGGAAGGTGACAGCAGGACAGACATCAATACGATCGCTCTTGCTGCTTGACGTTTTCTAACTGAAGTTTGTAATATAAATTTACTTCGAAAATAACATCATTATTTTGTGACTAATATATATATGTTAAAATCTTCTATTAAATTTAATTATCATTTTTATTAAGGATTAGAGTGAAAAAAATATTTCATTAAAACAAATATCCGCTTCAAATACATTTAAGAATAAAACAATCTTTTTTTTTTTATTTTGCATCAAGTGCTTTTCAATAAGTAATTCCAGACTCTTTTTTTTAAATTTTCTCTAAATGTATTTTTAAACATCTTGCATTAAAATTAAATAAGCAAAATAGTGCATTGCAAAATGAGGCAAATATATCTCGTTGAAAATATTACTTTTTTTGTTGGTTTGTTGCAAAATTTTACATATGATTATGTTTCTTACATTATAAGTAGTATTATAGAAATAAGAAAATATAAATTAAATTAAGAATTACGAAATAATTCAGAATATCCTAAAATATTCTCAGTTTTAAATACAGATATTCTTTATTACAGAAAAGAGCCTCGATAGAGAAAATCTTTTTCAAAACAGAATATATGAAATACTTTTACAAATATACAAAATATTTTTGATTGTACGAAAAAAACTTTTGCTGAATTTTAGATTTCGGGTTTTACTGCATAAAATAACAAAGGTGAAAATGAAAGCAAGGAATATAAAACAAATGAAGACAGAAAAAAAAATCAAAAAATTATCAACAGTCTTACAAAAAATAGATTTGAGAAAATATTCTAATCATTTGAATGAATATCAACATTTGGCAGAATTTAATGACCTTTCTAAACAATAGAGAATTTTATTTCAATCTGAAATGCTTTCAAAGGTTTATAAGTGAATTTTAAATAACTATTATGAAGTAATTGAATTTTAGAATTGGTAAAAAATTACTATTTAAAAATGATTTATTTTATATAAAGTATAAAATTGTTGTTAAAAATAATTTTTAAAAAAGATTCAAAACATCCTAGTTAATAAAATCAGTTTCTGAAAGCCCTGATATGTGATTGCATGTATATATATATATATATATACATGCAACCCCAGCACTGTTATATTTAAAGGAGGAATCCCAGCAGTGTATGGAGTCTCAAGTAAAAATCCCTAATCTTGTTTATTAAGATATTCTAATCGAAAACAAAGATAAAACCTAAAATTTAAACAAATTAATTCAAATAAATCAGGATTACAAGACTTTAGAAAATTTCTTTAATATATAGAATAAAATTTGGAGTATGTTAGAAACAATATATCACTTTAAACTGATAAATGAAATTTCATACTCTCTGAAGCAAATAAATAAAGATTATTAACTTGAAAGCTGAATTGAATTGATGCTCGAATTAGCTTACATATACAAATAAGTGTCATTTAATAGAATTTATTATTTTTTTAATGAATATCATCTTTAATAAATTAGCTAGAAATAAGAAAAAGAGATTGAGTAATGATAAATTATAACAAGCAATAAATCCAAATTTTAGGACAGTTTTATATTTTAAATATTATTAGCAATACATTGATATCAAATATCAATTGACTAATCAATTAAAACTAACATAGAGCTTGTACTTTTGAATAATATTAATTTTTAAAAGAAAATAACGTAAAAAAATTACGTCACGTATGAATATTCTGAAAACGTTACGTTATAACAAGCAGTTAAAGAAGGTATAGAAACTTCAATTCTTAATTAGAGACACATAAATTCGATTTATATTACATTTAACTTTTCCCAGAATAGTCTGAATTCTTAAAGCAGGATTCTTTTCTAAAGCCTCCTTCTGGACCATTAATAAAGTTTTAAGTTCCCTTGCCTTGGAATAAAAATAATTGGACTTTCAACTTTAAATGGAGAGTAATTGCCAGAATTTAATTTTTGGTTTCAAGGAATGACTAATGTGAGTCGCATTAACCATTACTTTAATGAATTCTCTTTAACTTTATGTAATTGTATCGATTACCCGCATGTACCATATTTCCTCATGCAAAGAAGATTTATTCCTAAAAGTCTCTCGTTTTTCGTGAAGATTGTAATTTCAAAATGAAGATTTTAATTTTAAAGATTGGATATTTTAATTAATTTTCTTTGTTGCCTAAATTCTTCCATTTAGATTTAAGTAAAAAAAAAACTACGTATGGTTTCATGTCTGTTGGAATTAAAGAAATTATTTCAAAGATTATTATGGGAATTAATAATTCAAATTAATGCTTTTTGTACAATAATGATTTTAGCATATAGATTTTCGCTTAAAGAAAAATAAGGAAAGCATTTTTAAAATGTCGATTAACCTGATCATGAAACCACGTTAAAATATGGGAATGGTTTAATATCATTATACGATTCAAATAAACATATAACCTGAAACTATTTATTCATCTTTAATGGTAAATTTTATTTATCATTTTGGTTTAATTGAATATAGATGTATTTTTTTTCTAAATATATTTACTTATTTTGTGAATATGTTTCATACTTGTGCATTTGCATTCCTTAATGCATAATTCTTAGTTCATTAAATTAAGATTTTACTAAGCTGCAATTTAAAATTGAATTTTCAAATTGAAAAGGAAATAATAAAAACTGAAATATTTAGATTGCTTCGGAAATACACAAGGAAAAAAATCATTGAAAGAAAATTTCATATTGTAAAACTCTTTAGGGCAAAAATCAAAATAAAAAAAAAGATTATCTCAGGACTGAGTTATTAATGAAGTTAATATACATATCCAATTGTTTTTATTAAAATGGCACTGTATGTTTATTGATCAGATTTTTCCCCTTGCTTGCAGAAAGATCATACATCATCTATAAGACAGATCATCCATATTCATCGATGACATCACTGATTCATTTTTAATCTGTGAAATGATTTTCATATTCATAGCTTGAGCTGTCAAACAGCGATAAACAATCGGTTGTAGATTTCGGATAAAACAATAACTTCTCGTAGTGAAAAAATTCGAGTAAGAAAAGGGAATTATTATAAAAAATGAATAATTAGAGGTAGTTGAATTCAAACATTCTTAACAAATAAAATAAATCATTTTAATTAATAATTAAATTACTTAAATTTGAAAAATAGATTTTATAATATTATAATATTAACTTTAAGGTTAAAATTTGACATTAAATAACAGACCAAATGAACTTTCTGAAGTGAAATACATAATAAAACAAAATATATTTCATGTAGTATAAGTTTTAACTACCTTCAATTTGATTTTATTTCTTTGTAACCTTATAAAACTTACTAGATCGTTTATTTTCTGTCAGTATATTCACAAACTGTTGTTCAAGTTTTTCAAGTATTATTACCTGACATACAATAATAAAAGCAATTTTTAAATAATTTAAAAGAACAAACTAAAAAAGATATTCCATTATTTGAGATTTTTAAATAATTTATAAATAAAACTTAAGATTATCTATATATTTTATAAATGTATTCTTGGGCATTAACGCACCAATACTAATAAAGTACACTATAGAAATTCGTGTGAAACTGCTCGAATAAATATGAGTGTTCTACAAACGAAGCTAAATTAATTATGAATGTTTTCATAAATAATTGAGCTTTAAGAGATGATTTCCTTTCTCGTTACTTGTCACATTTGTAGCAATGTCAGTAGATATAAAGTTAAAAAAGTAGGATAATCATGCGAATCCGCAGTTTCCTCACATTGTAAAATAAAACATAACCTATATATCATATGAAAAATAAAAATAAAAAGAATTCTTTGTATTTTTATTTGTAGGATTTACAATACAAGTTAAAGAATGAAAATATTATAGGGTCTTGATGTGTAAAGATAAGAATAATGGTCAAAAACTAAAATTTTCTGCATTGGATCATAAAAAGGAGCCTTTACATCATATTATAAATCAAATTATGATTTTTTTACAATTCTCTGTAATATATATAGAATAAAAATAATATAAGCACAAGATTTGTTAAGATAATTTTAAATTCAGAAAATATTTTTTCAGCGAAATTTAAATTTCTGACATGATTAAAATTTTTATAATGCTCCAAAAAGCTTATTTATTCTCTTTGGATACATAATAAAAATATCATGAATTCCATAATTTTAAGTTAATTCATATTTGAAAATTCTAAAATACTATCATTCTACAATACGATGTATAAAACGCAATAAATTTATGTATAAGTTTCTTGATTGAAAATAACAGATAAATATCTAAAAACATCCATTTTGTAATTGAGTTATATATAAAATTAATAATTAAAATGAAAATAATTTTGATAACATTAATAGATTTCCAAACTAATACAATAGACGTTAAATAGTTTTTAGATAAAAAAGAAACTAATTAAATACGGAAAAGAAAACTTATATTTGCTATTTAGATTAACATAAAATTTAAATTCAGGAAAAAAAATTATATTAAGGGCATTATCTTAATATGTTATATAGTATATTATTACTTATTATTGTAAAATGTTATATTATATATTATTTCTTATTATTGTAAAATATTAAATCATATATTACTCCTTATAATTGTAAAATGTTATATTATATATTATTGCTTATTATTGAAAAATGTTAAATCATATATAATTGATTAGTATTTTAAAATATTATATCATATATTATTGATTATTATTGTAAAATGTTATATTTTATATTCATTTCTAATACATCTTGTAGCAGTTGCATTATTCTCGCCTTCTCTTTTGGATATTAGTTAACTTCCCTTTTGGTTACTAGATGGCAGTGCGTGATTACGTCATCACGCGCGCCATCCCATAGTGCTTTGCGCTGGTAGCAGGGAGAGAGGTAACTCCGTCCTAGGCAGCTGTGTACTGGAATGTCTTGGTGTTACGTGTTGTCTTTGCGTGTTTGTACATAGTGTGTGAGTATGATGATTAAAAGGAAATGTTTCCAACGACATTCGTCTCGTTGCTTCCATGCACGGACACCACATAATCTACATCCCACCACATCTGGCGCCCAACGTAAAATGAGTTCCGATAGAAGTGAAGGTCACCCTGACGATCACTAGGAAATCTTCGCGCCACCCGGCGCTCAACGGAAAATAGTTTCTAATGAAATGCAAGTGTGTCGTCCCGACAATCTTGTAGCATCTTCGTGCCATCACATTTGGCACACAAAGGAAAATAACTTCTAATGGATGAAAAGTAACGTCGTCTCAACTATCAAAATATTTTCGCTCCATCATATCGGCAACCTACGAAAAGAATTTCGATTTGTGTCGTCCTTACGCAAAATAATTTTTCCCGACCTGGGAATGGTTCCGCATTGTGAAGTGATGAAATAAATGTGAAGTTGTCCCAACAAGCACAAGGAAAATATCCGCCAGCAACAACGGCTGCCATCGTTGATGTCCAAAAGAATACTCAAGTATTCAGTTCAAATCATAACTCGTACAGGACGTCGACCCCTGTACCGAGTATAATTTATTGTGTTTCTCAAGCAAAATCTGCATTTCCTGTGAAAGTGTCCATTTTATCAAATTTACAGCTCCGAAAATTCATTTGTTTTGTTTGGTCGTTTCTGTTCAATTCCAGATAAGTGTATAAACTTTTACATTTTATTTTGTTTGTCAACAGCATCCAGCATTGAATATAACATAACTGCATATTTGATTCTTCCTTATCTGTGAAATGTTTTGCTATTTAATATTTAATAATTTCTAAGTTACTTAAATTAATTAGTTAAGCTATATTTTCTAAGCATATCTATCGTTGCAAATTATATTTTGAAGTATCTGTGTTATTTTTATTTAATCTCATTGATTTGATTTTTTTTATTATTTCATTGAAAGTGCGTAAGAATATATCTTTTAAATAGTAAGGTATTCTATATCATTATGTATTTGCTGTATTTTTGTATTTAATTTAAGAGCTAACTAATTTATTGTAGTTGATATTTCTTTGTCCGGAAGTTAACGTACCAAAACTCTTCTCTCTGTTACTGTGTCCTTGAAGTGGAGACACCAAGTCTCGTACGCTGAGTCACCCCCCTGCAGTGACCCATCTAAACAAGCACTGAATACTTTTTTTTTGTTTTCTTTTCAGATCTTTGGTATTGTAAAAGCTATTCAGATAGATTTATTTCTTTTTCAGTGTAACGATTTTTTTGATAGATTTATTATTTCTTTTTCAGTGTAACGATTTTTTGATAGATTTATTATTATTATTATTGCATTCTAAAAACTAACGGAGATTTTCATTTGTGTTCTACCTATTTAATGATTTTTTGTTGTTGTTGTTGTATGTTCAGGGGAGAAGGTAGATGTGCAACTGTTACTTCGTAATCAAATTTCTAATTTAACTTCCTATTTAATCGAATAATTCGTAGGGAAAATGGCTTTTCTAGCTAAAGGTAAAAAAATTGACCTCTACAATTTAGCATTGGAATTAGGTTTAGATGCAACACCCGAAGATAAGATAATTGTTTTGCATGACAAAATAACGAAATCTGCATTCTTTGCGGAAAATAAACAGTTCGTGACTGATACGTTCAATAACATTATAGATGAACGGAAAAAGTTAGAAGAAAACAGAAAAAAGCTAGAAGAAGAAACTTTGAAAACAGAGAAATTGGCTAAGGAAAGAGCATTTGAGCTTGAGAAGCTTAAGCTCCAAAATTTAAATTTATCAAACTCTAATCAAACTGATTCTATTCCAAAGCGATTTGATTTACAAACAGTCTTACCAACGTTTCGCCCTGAAACAGATGATATTTCATTATTTTTAACTATGTTCGAAAGACAAATGAAACTTTTAAATGTTTCTAATGATTATTGGGTATCTTATTTAATGGGTGTACTCCCAAGTGAGGTAAGTAATTTAATAGCAAGAGAGCCTGAGGAAATATTTAAGGACTATACCCATATCCGTGGTATATTATTACAACGGTTTAAGCTGACAGCTGATCGTTTTCGAATTCTTTTCAGTCGACATCAAAAACGAGATGATTCCACATGGAAAGATTTCTTCTTTGAGCTTCGAACCTACTTTGAAGGTTGGATTAATGAATTGGAAATCGATTCATTTGAGAAATTAAAAGAACTTATGCTTTCTGATCAAATAAAGAAAAGATGTCCTCCGGACTATAAAAATCATTTTTTAGATATTTGGGAAACACTAAATGATCCTGTCTTGTTAGCTGAAAAGCTGGATTTTTATGAAAACATAAAGTCGCCTCATCAAAAATTAGTAAAAACTCCAAAGTCGCAAGAACTCTTTAAACCGAAACTCTCTAAAAATGCTAGTGAGCAGAACTTCAAGAAAACCCAATTTGCTAAATATGAGAAATCAATTCCATCGAGTTCTCAGAACATTACTGGTTCTAATTCAAACAGGCCATCCCGACATGTGGAGAATTCTGTTTATTGTTATGACTGTGGAAATCCTGGCTTTATCAAATCTAAGTGTCCAAATTGTTCTTCAAGGAAAGACCATTCACCGGTTAATGCTATACAAATGTTTACCTGTTTTACCTCTCCAGTAGCCTTAATTTCCATAGAAGTATATGAAGCTTCAGGAACAGTTTGTGCTGACACAGGAGCCAATCAATCAATTGGAGGAGAATTGATGTTTAATTTTTTAAAGAAGCGTGGACAGCAGTTCACAGAGATTGACCTTGCTATCTGTCTGGCTGATGGTCAACAATCAACATCAGTTGTTTTGAAAACTACAGTGCCGATCACAGTGCTTGGCCGAACTTTCCTCACTGAATTACATTTTCTCCCACATGCTAAAGGGAATCGCACTCTCCTCGGAGTTGACTTTTTGAGGAAATCAGGAATTGTAATGGATATTAAAAAAAATTCCTGGTATTTTGGGGATAAACCGAACTGCAAAATACCTTTTGCTAAAGATATCCCCATACCAACAAATAATAGCCCTGTCGAAATCAATAATAGTTATTGTCCGACGAATTCAGTAACTAGTGATAGTTCAGTGCAAAACAATTCTGTTGCACCTGAGACTAATTATCCTTGTTTACGCCAAGAAGAAGGTCAGAATCTTGATGCGAAATCGAGAAATCGCTTAACTGCCTTGCTTAATGAAAATGAAGATATTTTCCGACTAGGGGGAGAGCCAACTCCTTATGTTAAGCATTTTATTGACACAGGTGACCAACCACCAGTTGCATCTGCACCTTACAGACTGTCGTCAAAACAGAAAGAGCTCTTAAATAAAGAAATTGGTGAACTTTTAGCCAATGATGTCATAGAAGAATGCGAATCGCCTTATGCAGCACCGGTAGTTTTAGTCCCAAAGCCTAATGGAAAAATCAGATTGTGCGTAGATTACCGAAAACTAAATTCTATAACCAAACCTGACAAGTATCCACTTCCGGTTATGGATACATTGTTACATGATGCAAGATCCACTGCTTTTATGTCTACTCTTGATTTAAAGTCTGGATATCATCAAATTGAAGTCAATCCTGCTGATAGGGACAAAACTGCATTTGTATGCCCTTTTGGTACTTTTAGATACAAAAGAATGCCTTTTGGTCTCAGAAACGCCCCAGCAACTTTTCAACGACTTATGGACCAGTTCCGAAATGGACTCCCTACAGTTAATATTCTAGTATATTTAGATGATATATTTGTATTGTCAGAAACTTTTGAACAACATATTCAAGACTTGAAGCTGGTTTTCGAAAGACTCCGCAAATTTAAATTATGCGTAAATAGAGAAAAATGTAAATTCTCATGTGCTCGTGTGAAATATTTGGGATTGTGGATAACTTCTAAAGGAATTGAAGTAGACCAAGATAAAGTTGCTGCAATTCAGAACATTCCTTGTCCAAGAAATATTAAACAATTACAATCCTTTTTGCAGACCTGCTCATGGTACAGGAAATTCATCCCGAATTTTTCCGATATTGCTAGACCCCTTAGCAATCTGACAAAAAAGAATACTGTTTGGAAATGGAGTAAACAAGAGCAGCAAGCCTTTCAAACTTTAAAGCAATGTCTGGTAACTCCACCCGTATTGAAGCAAGTTGATCCCACTAAACCTTTTATCATCCGGACGGATGCAAGTGCTTACGCCTTAGGTGCAGTTCTTCTACAGGGAAAAGATCTTGCAGATGAAAGACCAATAGAATATGCCAGTAGACTCTTGAGTTCTGCTGAAAGGAATTATTCGACAACTGAACGAGAAGCTTTGGCTGTTGTTTGGGCCTTGAACAAATTTCGAGGATATATTGAAGGTGCTGATATTACTGTAGCCTCTGATCACCAACCCTTAAAGTGGTTAATGACTTTATCGTCACCCACTGGAAGGTTAGCCAGATGGGCACTTCAAATTCAGTCCTATAACTTGAAAATCGATTATTTTCCAGGCAAATGCAACGTCGTCGCTGACATGCTTTCTCGACCTGAGTGTAATGATAAAGACACTTGTGAATTACGAACTATTGTTATTGATGTCCCATCAAGAACAGCTGCTGAACTTAGAACTGAACAACTGAAAGATCCTGAACTGAAGAAGATCATAGATTGTTTTGAGGATACTGACAAAAGTGTTGATTTTGCAAATTGGACGCAAAGGGGATATGTCTTAAATCAAGGAGTACTCTATCGCTACTCTCCACATTCTGAAGAGGATGAAGCTCAATTGGTTGTCCCATGTCATGAAAGAGAGAACATTTTAAAACTTCACCATGATGCTCCTACAGCTGCTCATTACGGAGCTGATGGAACTTTTTCTCGAATATCATCCAGATATTATTGGACAGGCATGAGGAAATATATTACTGATTATGTCAAGAATTGTGAAGATTGCATAAGATATAAGGCAACGAACCAAAAACCTGCTGGTCTTTTGCAGACACCTGTTCCTGCTCAACGTTTTGAAAGTATAGCTGTAGATCTCTTTGGACCCTTACCAGAATCGAGTGAAGGTATGAAGTGGATCTTCATCGTTGAAGATTGCACAACCAAATGGGTAGAGTTATTCCCATTAAAGCGAGCTACTGCTAAAGAGTGTGCATTAACACTACTTAATGAAGTCTTCTTAAGATATGGATTACCCCGTCGTTTAATAAGTGACAATGGTACACAGTTTGTTAGCGCCATCATGCAACAGTTGTGTTATACATTAAAAATTAATCAAAGTCTAGTTCCTGTTTATCATCCACAGGCAAATCCGGTTGAACGTAAAAACAGAGACTTGAAACCTCGTTTGGCAATCATGGTAGGTAATAACCATACCTTATGGACTGAGAAATTACCATCCATTAGATTTGCATTGAACACTGCAAAATGTGAATCTACAGGTTGCACTGCAGCTTACCTGAACTTTGCCCGAGAATTAAGAACTTTAGATGATGTTACAACTGATCTACGGTCTGTCATTCATAATGATAATTTTGTTCCAGAGTTCACACCTTACTTAAAACGTTTTGAGAGAAACATGTCTCAAATTAAAGAAAATATTGAGAAAAGTCAAGATCGTCGAAAGACATATGCTGATAAATCACGTAAACCGAGCCCTAACTATAAACCTGATGATTTAGTTTGGGTAAAGCTTCACCAGTTAAGTAAAGCGAACCAAAGTAGAACTGCCAAGTTTATGCCAAGGAAAGATGGACCTTATAGAATTTTATCCCAGAAATCACCCTCATCCTTCGTAATAGCTAGTTGCGACAAACCTGATGAACCTTTAGGTGTATACCATGCATCAGCTCTTACACCTTTTAGAAATGCAACACAGAACCAATCTCCTGTGATGCCTTTAAAGAAAAGAGGTCGACCTCCCAAACAAACTCAAACTGGACCTTCCAGGCAACCTTCAAATGTTAATAGCAATCCTGACACAAGTGCCAAAGTATCCAATATCACACCACCTCGCCGGGACGGTTTGAGGCGGTGTAGGGGGAGGATGTAGCAGTTGCATTATTCTCGCCTTCTCTTTTGGATATTAGTTAACTTCCCTTTTGGTTACTAGATGGCAGTGCGTGATTACGTCATCACGCGCGCCATCCCATAGTGCTTTGCGCTGGTAGCAGGGAGAGAGGTAACTCCGTCCTAGGCAGCTGTGTACTGGAATGTCTTGGTGTTACGTGTTGTCTTTGCGTGTTTGTACATAGTGTGTGAGTATGATGATTAAAAGGAAATGTTTCCAACGACATTCGTCTCGTTGCTTCCATGCACGGACACCACATAATCTACATACCACCACAATCTTTAATATTTTTTCAGTTTTAGATAATTTTGTTTATTTCAATTTTTCATAATTCACTTTTTCTTGTAATATTATTGAATATATGAATACATAATCGTTCATATCGCATCAAAATTGCCTTCTTGTTTGATTAGAGTAATTTTTATTGAAAATATTTGTGATACTACACAAATTATAAAAAATGGATTCTGAAAAATATACAAGAGTTCATTTCTGAGTGATTAAATTTCTTATACTCACATTAGAAAAAAAAATGTTTTGATTTCGACAAAAAAGTTTTTGAATTAGGAAAAGATTTAAACATTTAGCACAAATTAAATTAAAAACTTAAAAATAACGCAAAAGAAGCCAACGAAATCCAATTCGTATAATTGGATTTCAGTGGCTAATTGATTGAAAATTTTAGCGACGATTGGTTCCGATGAATTACCTTGTTGCTGAAGGCGGCTGGTTACGAAATATATCTAATATCCTAATTGGTAAAAAGTATATCAGAATTCATATAATTGCGTAATAAATTGTGTTGTAATTACACACATATACATATACATTATTGATTGTCATCGTAAAAAGTTATACCATGTATTATTGCAAAATGTTATATCATATATTGTTGCTTAATATTGTAAAATTTTATATCATGTATTATTGATTATTATTATAAAATGTTATATTATATTTTATTGCTTATTATTGTAAAATGTTATATCATATATTATTGCTTATTATTGTAAAATGTTATATATTTTATTATTGCTTATTATTGTAAAATGTTATATCATATATTATTGATTATTAATGTAAAATGTTACATCATATGTTATATGCATTTTTAATACATCTTCATTACTTTCTCTGATTTAAATAGTTTTGTTTGTTTTATTCAGCCTTAATGATAATGCATAAACATTTTTTTTGATAAAAAAATATTTTATAATTAAGATTTGTTACAAATAAGCATTACACACAGTAGCTTTTGCATAAAGTTAGTATATCCTGTATTCTATAGAAACTGAACATTCAGAATAATTCTTCGTCTATTATGACAATGGAAATATTTCTTTTCAAGTCGAGAAAAGGTAAAATACTCTAAATATAGTTAAAATATTGTTTGATTTAAGTAAATGCGTAATTCTTTAAAATAAGTAAGAAAAATGAGATCCATTTGAGCGAATGCCTTTATGGTAATTAAGAAGCAAAATCTTTCAAACATAAAATTTGAAACCGTATTTAAATTGCTTATCATGTATTAATTCTAAGCACACGCACAAAATAAATGACTGAATCAGTTTTTATATATAAATATACAATCAGCCGAATTCTAAGCAATAAAAGAGTAGCTTACACAGTTTTTCGTCAAAGCTCCCGAGCACCAATTACTGAAAAACGCCTCAAGCTATTGGAGCTACTTTACTTTTCCTGAATACTGCAAAGAAAGATTTCATTTTCCTTCAAGACTTTTTCAAACTTAACTCCTTTTATTTTGGTTTTTGTTCTTAAACGCATTTGGGAGGGATTTTCGAAATAAGAAGCTGTTTTTATGGCAATTGCTACTGCGATGATAGAGCAAAATTGTTCCGATTCTTTTTTTCCTTAGCTAACATTATTCGGCATTTGCAGGGAAAAAAATAAATGGCGCAATTTGATGAGATGCTTAAAAAATGCAACCGTTTAAAAGCATGTGTTTTTATTTCTTGTTTTCCTTAGAATATGCGATTCTTTAAAATCGTTTCTCTGTTTTTAGTAGATAACAATGGCTTTTAATGAAAACTGCGCTGAATAAGAAAATTGTTAAATTTATATTGCCTAGGGAACTAGTTTTTCCTTCCTCTTTTAAATTCGATATATTTTTAAGCTTGTTTGTTTCCATGTTACCATATTTCTGGTTTTTCTTTTAAGATATATCGTGAAATTTAAGATTAAATTCTAAAACTGAATTATTAAAATTACCAGTGAAGGCTTATTTAAAACATTAAGGAAGAAGAAATATAGAGATTTATTTTATAAGAAGCACTAATATATTCTATAATAATAAATCATCTGAAACATTTTTTTTAACAAATTTATTTCGATATACAGAGCATTTTAAATCCAATTTAATTTACTCAAAGATCTGTATAAAAAGTTCTTTTTACATAAATGATACGGAAATTGGATACTAAATTATTTTGTTTATGCACCGCTGTACATTATTCTAGCTGCTTTTAGAGATCAGCTAGGATTAACGCATTTAATTGAATATTTTTTATGTTATAAATTGTATATTTAATTAATTATTTTATTAAATTGAATATTAATTAATATTTATTGAATTGAATATTAATTGAATAATTTATTTAATTGAATATTTGTCATTCAATTGAATGTTAACACATTTTGAATATTTTATGAATCTTGATCTTATTATCTTCATCATCAAATAAATTTAAGGCATCAAATTTTAATAGGCATACGATGCGAACAATTCCATTAAACTTGCGTTTTCGATTAATTTTTGTTATTAATTTCCAATAAATCTCTATACGGTTCTTGAAGACAATATATTTACTAAGCATAGAAAAAAAATGCAGGAATGAGCAATTTTGCACACAACATTATGTTATGCAATCTGTGGAAGGAATGGGTTGGAATAAAGCCAGAAGTATTATCTCACGATTATTTTTGCACAGAAAAAAACAGTTCACTCTCTTCATTTCAGCAATTTTATTAGTAACTCTCCTTATTTTCTATCGGCTTACCTAAATTTTGAAGTGTAATTCAAAATGGAATTGAATAAATTTTCAAATAATGCAAATACATTTTTGATTAAACTAAACATTTTTTTAACAAAATATATGACTAAA
>JAOUZG010035502.1:1464938-1489961 GCA_026289955.1 Argiope argentata | reverse complement strand
ATATAAAGTTAACCGTATCGGGAGTTTCGTAATACGAAAAATATATTAATTTGCATTTCATTGAATCCCCTGATGCTAAAAAATCATGGATAGCAGATAACACAAATGAAACATACGCATCAAAGACCGAATTGATCATGTAAGGTGGATATCAAAAAGCTAATCAAACACAATTTTAACTCTGGAGACATTATTAGAATGCACTTTCATTATCAATATTCAAGATAAAATTAATTTTACAAATGACCATCTCGTCATTTAAGATATCTGTAAAAGGGTATAGAATTTTCTAGGATGATTCCAGATCTAAAAAATGTCGTTATAATTCTTATATTTTCGAGAACCAATTTTTTTCCTTTAAAATTACCAAATTTGCCATCAAGCTGTCGAATATTCGACAAAGCTAGAAATAACTGATTTGCTACTCATTCAAAATTCGTTAAAAAAATAATCTCTCAAACTTATAATGAAACAAACTATGCGAGAAAGCAATATTACACATTCTCCACGATATTTACAAATGAGGACATATTTCTTTTGTCTGTTATTGTGATGAATAACAGATTATCATGATGTTTAAAAGATTTTTTTTCACTTTTGATATTTCTTAAATTACATGGGAACTGATGGTAGAGCTCTACGGATTACCAAAAGTCATCTTTCAACTTTTCCCTAAAGATTTAACTCTATGTCATCGAGAAGGAGATAGCGTCATTGCAAATATATATTATACATTCACAAATAATATTAACCCGCTTACCTGTCCAAGTGATCTTTCATTTTCATACTCAAGGTATATCTCTCTTGAAAGCTAATGTAAATAATTTAGTTCAACTATTTGGGTGATAAAAAAAAACAAAAAAGTCATCAAAATATGAGTCAGTATGTTCATCTTTCAGACATCCTGGCAATGAGATAGTGCGTTTTCCTCATGAACTGGACATCCTGGGTTCGAGTCCCGGTCCTATCATGGTTGTCTATTTCTATATCTAATGTGTTAAGCACTTATTTATATAAGCCGTGTGTGATACTAGGTGGTGTACAGGGGTTTTCTTTAATAAAAAGAATCTTTGATAAAAAGAAGAACCAGAAGCATTCTTGGGAATTAATTTCTTTGATATGATATGTAAATTATAATGACAAAATTATCAATTTACTCGTTGCAGATGATAAAGAAGAAGTAGGAAAATAGATTAGCATAACATGCATATTTTAGCCCTTTGCTGCTACGATCAGCTTGTGAATCCTGGCATTGTAAAGGTAATTTCTGAAGGAAAGATTCTTCTGATGAGAGGTTAATCGTAAAGTTCCGAAAGGCCTACATTTAAATAGCTATCGAAGATTTTTAAAATAGCAATTAAATATTTTAAAAACCAGAATCTATAACAACGTTTTTTTTGTAAGGATGTCATTGCAATTAAGTAGAAAAGGCTGTATTGATACTTCATTTACTTATTTCTTTTTTTTATGTAGCCCCAAGTATATAGTATTAAAAACATCAATATTTTAATACTGATATTTGATATCATGCATTTCTTTTAACTTTTTAAACATAATATTAATGTTTTCCTTAATCCATCAACAAATATAAAGCCTTCAATATCATCATTGTTAAAGGCTTTTAATTAAACTAATTTGGTTTGGAAAGATCAGAGTTGTTATAAATAACCTTTGATTTTTATCTTTATTTAAAACTATTCAAAAATGTCGAATTTATATGGAACTTCAAGGATTTGATAACAATGGTAATATGGTTAATCTCTAACATGACCTATGCTTTATAGTGAAAGAATATTTCCATAAACGATACTTCATACAGTAAATTTTTTGCTGATCTCTATAGATGCAAATATATGAGACTTCAAATTAAAAAATACTAAAGAAATATCAGTAATAAAATATCTAGATCTTTTTTAATAATAATTCGAGGAATTATACAAATAAACCCATATCGCATTTCAATGTATAAAACATATGGAATACTAATATATTTTGGTGCTGAATAAGATCTAAAATTTGATCTGGAAAATTCCACTTCCTTCATTAATTCAAATATTTACAGAGACCGAGTTTTCGAAGAAAATTTAATCAAAAAAATTAATTAAGCTAGGAGAAAAATATATTTGTTTTTATTCTCGTTGTATAAGAAATTGATAACTTTTTCACCCTATTACTAGTTATGAATAAATAAACTGAGATTACGACTAAAAATAACTTTATATTCGAAATATATACATAAGTTAAAAATTCAGATGATGTTTTCTATAGATATCATGATTTTTTTTCAATATTTTGCTTCCAGTCCTTGATTATTTATTCTTAGAATATTTAAGTATGAATTCATGTAATTTTCTGGCTTATTTTAATTATATTTCTGGTACTTTTTTTTTAGTTTAGTTGCTTTAAAAAAATAATAGTTAATTTAAAATTATACATGTCTCAAACAAGTTACGTACCCTCTTTGACGTTTGGATTGATTTAACTAGTCACCATCTTTGGTTTCTTCTTTTCCCAATCTTCTTTTATAAAAAGAATATGAATTATGAAATGATGATTTTCTGGAATATTAGTTAATATATAATATAAAATATTTTCTCATACTTTTTTGATTAGTTACCAAATTGATAACTTCAATTTTTGTTATTAAACTTTAGCCACATAGATTTTATAATGTCTACTTAGAGATATACCGCAGAACGATGTTTCTTTATGTTCGTGTTAGTCATTCGTGTTTGTCAATAAATAATTTATGTGTTTAATAAAATCTCTGATTCTTGAGAGCTAGAAAAAGATTCTAGATTTTAGATCCTAGATAATTAAAATTTTATAATAGAATTAGAAGGGTGTGATTTGATTTATTTATTTAATGTGCGCTGGCCGCCATATACCTTAGCCGGATACTATACAATTGCAATATAATAGTTCTGTAGACTGGAATGCACAAGACTTAATTTCTTGCCATTGCGTTTATTGATATGAAATGATAATGCCTATGCGTCTTCTGGTGTTTTTAAATCCAACTACTTGAATACTTTTAACTGCATCAAATTTCTTTAATCCTTCTGTTATGAAGCCAACTTAGAGTTTACTTAAAGCTAGCTTTGTGGTAACATCTCGGCTTAAGAACCGGAGGGTTGTCAGTTTGATACCCGATTTCCTTGAGGAACTATCACTAAGTGTTTCTAATGCACTTTAAAACCGTCTGGATCAAGTGTAAAAAGGAAATTTGTAGAGGGGATGTCAACTCAGATTTGGTCCTCGTCATCTTAAGGTTCAAAATTACTCTCAAATAGCCATAGTGTTTCTTTAACAAAGAAACGCTAATATAACTAATTTGAACTAAGAGGCTTCAATTAAATAATCAAAGAAAAAATTAATTTTAACAGCGTCAATTATATATTAGTTTCAAATATTTAACATGCTTATACATATTAGCTTTGGAATCTATATTCAACTCTTTATATTCCCCAGCCTGTTCATATCTAGCTTGTTGCGCAGATTAAAAATATTTTATGTAAAGTTATCAAAATTCCGTATCATCAATAAATAGTCTGTTATAGAATAAAGTTTTTGTTAACTTCGAAACCATAATATGAAGCATATTGCTTCTGCTCTTCAAGGAAATTAGAAGCGTTTGAAAAAGAAAGAAACATAAAAAAGTTATTCAAATATAAAATATTTTGAATACTTAAGATTTATGCAGCTTTACTTATTTTTGAATACTTTGCTTTAAAAGTTTTCAAATTTAAGTAAATAAAGCAATTTGGGAAAAAGTTTCAAGGCTTTTCAAAAAAAAATATCATCTTTATAATTTTTTACGAAGGAGAAACAAATTTTATCTGAAGATATAAACCATAATAAGTTACCATTTGGTAATATAAGTATTCGGCATTTTCTATTCTATCTTTAGCTTCTGGCGGTAAATTTCATTATAAAGTCAATGATTAAATTTAATTTTTTAACAACAATTCATTTGTTATTGCATGTTGATTGCACATTTAACTACAATATTGTATCTGTTAAATGCTACAACCTCATGGATATTAAACTGACTTAACATTTATAAGCCTACCATAGATAATATCAGAATTTGTTATTTTATTAAATAAAAGGGGGAGTTTATAAAAATTTTATAAAAAAAGTAGAATAGATGCACTTCAGAATTAGAAACCCATTCATATAAGTGATTGATTTGGATTAATTTTTAGAGCTTTCGCGTGATTCATTCTATTATTAATCATAAATCTTAGATATAGACATTAAATTAATTCAATATGCATTTAAATATTCTTTCTTTAAAGAAGACATGAAATATATTTAAATAATGATATTATATTGTCTATTATATTTTAAAAAGTGTAGTTATCCGTATTATTGATCTGTTAATATCTGTATTCATAAATATCAAAGTTACCCTTAATTGTAGTTGGCGTGAAATAAAAACTCGTTTCTCCTTATTAAATTTAAATGAGAAATGACTTAAAGATAATTTATAAAGTGATTTCTTAAAATTCAAGATTTGTTTATCCTATTAACTTCTTTGTTCATAAACTAGTAACCCGAAAAAATGCTTCGACTTGTTTAATATTGAATAGATGAAATGTAAATTATAAAAATACATAAAATCCATCAATTACTCTAAATATTTAGAATACATACGCTTTAAACTGTTTATTAAGATAAGATAATTTTGATACTTATATCAAAGCAGATGAAAATGCTAATGAAATAATTGGAATATTATTATGGACTATGAAACTGTCATAGCATTATGAAATTCTATTTTGAAACTTCATATTCTCAATAGAATATTTCATTTAATTAAACACGGGCTTAAACATTCAAACGTTTTGGCTCAAACTTGCTTGTTTAATAAGTTCTGACAGGTAAAACATTAATATTTCAAAGAGAAACTTCGGAGCAATGCATGTGTAAAATAAATATTATCTTTGAGTTAAATATAGAATGAATTACCTACGTGTGAAATATAATTAAATTTACTATTTCCAGCGTTAAGTTAGTAATGAAATTGTAGTTCACTTAAGTTAACGTAATTTGAATGCACTGTTCGGAACGTCGCTTACACAGAAAAGGCTGATTAATTAAGCAGAGCATTTTGTTTCAGAATTTGAGTGCTTAAAACCTTTATTGGTGACTGGTTTATTTAAATGAACGACTTAAATTGACATAGTTAATTAAAATACATTAGTTCGGATGTATTCCATAGCAATTGATGACTACTTTCGAATTTAAAAGCAATAAAACATTTCCATATGCTGTTTTTATTGTTTAAGAATCTAGAGTTTAGGGTAAAATAAATCAGATAATTACTTTCGATTATTTAATTAATTTATTTTAGTAATTGAAGTTACAGTGGTTACTTTTTGTAAATTTTCATTATAATTTTTTTATTCATTAAAATAAGTAAATAAGTACATGTGCTTATTCTTATGAACACATTTCATCATAATCTACAACGTTCAAGACGGAGAACAGGAATTTTATTGTTTCCTTTTTGTTTTATATTCTTAAATGGAACACATTATTTTCGAAAATTATAGTTTTCTTGACGGCAATGTTAACAATTTATCATTTTAGAAAACAATTACCATTTTGCATTCTTGAACAAATTTTTGATTCTAAACTCTTTGTAATCAATAAATTCATATTTTCAAAATTTAGAACTTACAGTCAAGTAAACCAGATTTCTCCTTTCGATTATTTAATTAATTTTTTTTGGTAATTAAAGTTTCCTTGGTTGTATTTTTGTAAATTTTTGTTATAATTTCCTCATCAATGAAAAGAAGTAAATAACCTAATCACATGTGCTTATTCTTATGCGTACATTTCATCATAATATTTAACTTTCCAGGCGGAGAATATGAGTTTTATCGTTTTCTTTTTATTTCATATTCTTAAACAGAACACATTCTTTTTTCAAAAATTAAAGTTTTCTTGACAACAAGGCTAACTATTCATCATTTGAGAAAACAATTACCATTTTTTCATTCTTGAACAAATTTATGCTTCTAAACTCTTTATAATTAATAAATTCGTATTTTCGAAATTTTACAGTAAATTAAACCAGATAATTTATTTGACTGCAACCTTCAATTAATTGCTAATTTTCTTCGATTCGATTCTTCGATTACTAATAATCTTCGATTATTTAATTAATTTTTTTAGTAATTGAAATTTTATTGGTTACTTTATCGAACTTTTCATTATAATTTTTTATTCATTAAACGAAAAATATAAACCTAAGCACATGTGCAGGTTTTTTTAAAAAATACATTTCATCATAAACTTTAATTTTCAAGACGAAGTGTTTTGTTGTTTTCTTTTGAATTAAACTTCTTAAATCAAAATTGTCTTCTAAAATTAAACTTTTCTTGATGATAATATTGATTAATCAGCATTTTAGAAAACAGTTACAATTTTGGATTCATGAATAAACTTGTGCTTTTAAACTATTTGTAAACAATCAATTCATCTCTAGAAATAAGGAATAATAATAAAATTTTAAATATAAAATTTATATTAGGTTGAAAATTCATCGATGAACCTCGGAAACGATAAAAAATGAAATATCAATGAATATATTATGGATTGTCGAAAAAGAGGATAATTCCATATGCACTTAAGAAATTATATTACTTTAATGGAATTACTTTTACCATAATTGGGAATCTTAAGAAATTTTTCTTTAAAGTTTATGAAATTTCGTAAAGTCTATAGTGAATAAAGAAATATTCTTTAAAGAAAATGTTCGCATTTTTCTTCAAGCTTTTTACCTTGATTCTTCTAAAACCCTTCTCTTATACAAATAAAATTTTGTTTTCTACAACTATCAATCTTTATAAGAAAAATTATTTCCAATAACCGGAACTGACTATTGAATTTTATAAATTAACTTAGTTGTATTTAATAAACTAAAATGATAATCAAATAAATGATTCCGTACATGTAATCTCCTCAGATTTCAGGATATAGCCTAGGGAACAACATTTCTGTTCACAAACTAACAGCTATAAATCAAAAGTTGTCAAGAGTGTTTGGGCTTAATTAAAATCGAAGCGTGTTCCGAAGTTAGATTAATAGATCAATTACTCTAATGTTTAAGAAAGCATAAACTTAGAATTGCTCATTAAAGACGCGGTGAATATTTGGATACCTCCAACTAACTCTAATGAAAATGTTTAAGTAGACTAGTAGCAATATATTGATGTACTTCGAAACTGTTTCAGCAATAGAAATGGCAATAGGAAACTTCTTATTCACTTCTGAATATTTCTGTTAATTAAATGTGAATATGTTCTAGCCGACCATTATTTCGAATCACAAAGATTGTTTTAAAGGTTCTGGTTGATAGAATATTATTATTTTAAAGTGAAATGCAGACGTCTCTAAATCCATTAATATATAAATATATCTCGATGACATATTACATTTCTTAATTAAGGAAGAATTTATAATTCAGTTATGATTTTTTTTGTATTAAGTTGCTAATTTTTATAACAAATGTAATTATATAATTATTTTCAAAAATTATAAATTGTTATTTTTAATTTCAGAGTTAAATTAATTAAATAATATTTTGGAAAAACAAATTTACTTAATGAATACAAAATGAATTACAAAATATTATTTAATGATATTTGCAAAATATCATTAAATAATATTTTGGAAAGTTGATTCAGATTGATTTGTGATAATAACAGTTTATCTTTAAAGCTAAAGAAAATAATTCTTTAAGGACGAAATAAAAAAAAAATTACAAATCACTGTTCGTAACTTCCTTAATAAGTTTAATTAATAATTAATAAGTCCTTAAATAAGTTTAATTAAGGAAGATAAATATTTTTAAATCATATAACAAATCAGTAAACATGAATTTGCTCTATTCATTTCGATTTCAATTTGATTGATTAAAAGCTTCTTGTAGATGGATTATTATTATTATAAAGATAGATGCATATATCATTTTTTCCTTAAGCATCTATATAGCTTTCGAAAACATATATCGCAGTTGTAATGAACAAATTAAATACTAATCCATTACGCTGTGTGTTTTGTTAAGCTGTTAATTTAGTAAACTGTTTTTAATGAAAGTAATAAAATTTGCTGTTCTTAATTTTTGTATTTAAAATAAATAACACAAATTTTATTTAGAGAAAGTAATTCCAAATTATTTGAGATAATAATAAGAGATTATACTGAAATATTATCCTTTATTTTCGAAACTAATGAAAAAAATCTGCAACGAAACGCCGAAGAAAGAACTATAAGCTTTCGGTTTTAATTTCGGTATTTAATTAGTGAAGTCGGACATCTTAAAATAATAGTTTGAGAAAGGAATTACAAATTATTTATGTTGATAATACGAGATTCTAAAGAGATACAAAATACCTCCATTTCTATTAATTCATTTTTTCTGTAATAGATAGCTTGCCATCTACAGATAAATAAAAACAAAATATAATTAATTGATTCGTTGTAATCCAGCAAGCATGTCGACTTTGTTCACAGGATACCTTTCTTATAAATGAGTGTATTAATTCGCCTTTGTTTTTATTTACGAAGTACGGTTAAAATAAACCCGAGCGTGTATTTTCAAATATGATGCTAATATAATAAAACTTTATCTTATCTTAAAAGTTATGTTTATTATTATTTTTTAGAATTAGAATGCAATTTTAAAGAGGGATAATATATATGATATATGATAATATAAGGGTACCTATATACAATATACAGCGTTTTACTATAAAATAGGAAATGGAATAATTCATGAATCTATTATAAACAAATATAAAAGCCTAACTTTTTAACATGAAGCAGCCAGTGTCTTGACGCAGAGGTAGCGCATCTTCCCCGTCTTCTGACTGTCCCGGGTTCGACCCCTGGTTAGTGCGTGGTTATTCTTTATCTGTCCTATCTGTGATATGCGTGAATGGTCCCCCCTGGAAAAAGAGGCTGTGCAAGTGAGTGTAATGCGTGTGTAGCTGTTCTGTATGTGATATTGTTATGTAGCGTGCAGTTTACTTCTGAAGCCCCATATGATACTTAGCGGTACACGGGGATTCTTAAATGTAGAATTAAAAAAATAATATAGTTCGACTAGCCTCTCCCATTTTTCTCATTTTTTGGTTTATTGAATATTAATACAGTAAATTATATTCTTTGTTTGGTTATTTAAAAGACTGGACATTGAAATAATTGTAGAATTATTTATTTAATTAATGATTGAGAATTTCAATTTTAGGTTAATAGGAACAAGGTAAAAATTTTTTTTTCCTTTCAGAGTTGCCATTATCAAGATTAAGTTCCGAATAAATCATAACAATATTATTTAGCCAATTTTTGATTTTATAATTACAATTATTTAAATATCCTTACCCCCATACAACTAATGTTTAATGATGACAAAAGTTTTATATATATCCTTTACTCCTAAAAATACTTTTCTAAATTATTAAAAATTATTTTAACATATTTTTCAGAACATTAAGAGTTATTTTAATCAAATAATTTAATATATAGTTGTAGTGAATGAAAAACAATAATTATGCAGCGGTGACTGTTGAAATATTAAGTGTGTATAAATTAGCAATAAATTAAGGATATTTAAGCAAAAAAGAGTTAATTATAAAACAAAAGATTATTATTCATATATATTTTAAATTGCATCGTATTTCATGTCGTAGATGAACTAAATAATTTTAATTCAATAATACGCACATTATAGTCTTTCTTCATAAATAATTGATGGAAAACGCCCTACTCTTTATTCATCTTGTTTTGCCGGAAAATGCGATTATATGTAATTGCTATATTTCAGATGCCAAGTTATGTCATTACGGAACCATTTAATAAATTACTTCGGAAATTATATTTCCTATACACAGAATTCAATAGTCTCTGCATAGAATCAAAATAAAAAGGTAAATGCATATTTTATTAATTTTCCTGGCAGTTGCGTTTCAAAACCACATTATTTTTACTAAATTACATAATTATCTATTATTAGTATTATAATCATTTAGTAATAATTTACATCAAAAGAATGCTCCATTTATCGAAAAGGAATTCATTTAGTTTAATTTGTTTTCTACCTTTGGACGATAATTAATTAAAATTTTATAATTTGAATGCTATATTTATCTAACAAATTAATATTTAGTTTCCTATTTCTTTTATAAACCGTTGCTTCATCAAAGCTTTCAAAAGTAATTGAAATATATTTCATGTTTCTTAATGTTTTATTTAAGAACAATTAAAATGTCATTTATACTAATTTTGACTATTTAATTGTTTTGCATTTAGGAAAATATTAAACATTCATAGTTATTGTTTAGGAATTTGAAACTTTTAATTCAATTCGTCTGTAAAAGATATTATTGAATATTCAATTTATCATATCTCATTTTTTTGTAATCGAAAAGTAAGAAAAGAAAATTGTATACTACAGATATCTTATCTCATTTTTTTTCTGGGCTATTCTATTGTCAATTACTGTTAGAAATACGTTAAGGTGGGATAAATAGAACATGCTAATCAGATACAATCCAAATAAGTTCTAAACTTAATATTTCAAAACGATTATATATGTTCAGATTCAAAAACCTGCACATCAATCTTCAGATTATAAATTATTCTATATTTTTTTCAGAGGGGATTAAAAGATTCTGAAGTTACAATCGTTGTCTCAAAGCAGAATGTAAGTGATAATATAATGGCTTTTCCAAATGACCTAGAGTGGTACCTACGAGATAACATAATGACCTATGTAAATGGTTCATGGCTCATTAACTTTACCAGAAGTTAATACTTGTGGTAAAAATTTAAATAGAAAAGTAAATGATTCACATTTGAATTTTATATTTTTTTGTGAGTGAAACCTTGTAATTTCTTTAAAAATGTAAATTTTCTTTTAATCTGACAATTGGAGATTAGTGTCCTTTTTTGTTTTTAAATTCTCAATATATATATATATATATATAGATATATAAAAAAAAATAGAGAGAGAGAGAGAGAGAGAGAGAGAGACCTGGAACAGAGAACGATCACCTCTGACCCAGTACCCTCAGTGGTATTACTCTCGACATGGATGACTTTGCGACCACGAAAAGATTTAACGAGCGCCAGCCTCGACACACTCCAGGAATCTTATGGCCGGTGAGATCGAACCCTTAAACTAAGAAGTACGAGTCCAACGCTATACCAACAAGGCTATCCAGGCCCGTCTAATATGTAATCATAATATATGTCTAATGAATTCCTTAGAAAGCATATTGCATACATAGCCTCATATTAAACTTCAATAAAATATCACACTATAAAATATATTCTAATGTGTGTGTTTTCAGATGTATTGCATTATCCAACAATTATTTTATTTTTAAATCCTATCAAGTTATTATTACTTTTATGAAAATATATTCATCAAACTTTATTTGCTTATAAAGAATGATCATCACTATTTTTTATCAACTCTTTCATTAGTAAAACAAAATCAAAAGATGGTCTCGTTCCTAATTGAAAAACAGTCATTCAATTCACTAAACGGCAAATCCTTATGTTATTTATAATATACATAATTTATACAGATTTACTTGGCATTTCTATGCTACCGAAATACCTGTGCGCCCCACAATATTAACACCAAATTTAACTAGTGTGACCGATAGTATGGCTAATCATCAAATACTCCTAGCCCAGCTAATGATAATAAAATTGTAGCTGATAATGCTACCTCAGTCAATGAACCTATAATTAAATATCGATTTTCCAGGAGTTGGTGATTTATTATTCCCATTTCGCTAACGGGAATTCCGCATCAAGTGCAGTTATAAGAGCCTATTAATTTAATGCCTCTCTAAATTTCCTCAGGTATCGCAACAATTTAAAGCTCGACTGTAAATAGTTTCCACCAACAATTTGAGATCTTTCTTAGCCTGATATCTTAAGATTCAGCACAAATATAAACCAAATTAAATCGCTTGAATGTACGATCATTTGGGTCCACGAATCTTTTAAATTAATTAATTTTGGAGAGTTGTAATTCAAATGAATTCCTGAAGCACAATTTTAGGGCATTTATATTTTATTCATCTGCTTATGAATAACTGCATTTATATTCTTTTGAAAAATATAAAAGAATCTGAAATTAATATTTATATTCAGCATTTAAAAGTGTTTGTTTTAGAAAATTAAACATTATTTATTTAAAGATTTGCTTTGAATAAATAATATTTATTAATAGATATAAACTTAGGTTGACTTGAATAGTCAAATATATTTCTACAAATTGTCTTTTATTTTTGTTTAGCTTTCAGAGCATTTGTAAAAGTATAATCTTATACTCTACATTTTAATTAAAAATGAATAATTTGAAAAAAAATTGAAATGAATTAAAATGCTTTTTATTAAAAATTTGTTTTTATTCTGAAAAGAAACAGATTTTACTTATTTAAATGTATTCATAATATTAATGAAATGTAATTATACAAGAATATGAATAAACTTCCATCATTAAAAGTAATAAAATATCTAAAATATTGGTTTTATAAAAGAGGAAAAACAAAAAGGAAAAATATTTATGTATTATGCATTGAGTAAATATTGAGTAAGGCTCCGATTAACCTGTTACTTATCATAATAATTTAAAATTCAAATATGCTTCCTTATTTTATTGCATTCTCTACCAAATAATTAGTATTGTACATCCTTTTTTGGTTTCAGAATTTAATTCAAAGCTAAAAATACTATTAATGAATTATTTATTTCAAGTTATCAATTTATAAGTAACCTAACAGGAATTATTTTGAAAAAAAAAATGATTGCAAAGCAAATAAATCTATACAAAACAGATTCTGCAACGTATCTTAGAAAATTGAATGCATTTTCTAAGAATAAAGAATAAGTTAACGAAATAAACTATGGTATTAAACAAATTAAATCGCCAAATCGAAAATTTGATTAAACGATAAAATTGTTTTCTTTTGTATAAGTTTATTAATCAAATACATAAAATTATCTATATTATCCTCGTTTAAAATTAGTAAAAAAATTGAAAAGTTTCAAATTTTTCTAAACTAATTTTCTAATGTTAACTTCATGAAAATAATAAATATTTAACTGATTTAGTTAGAATTATTCTACTAATACATGTTCTTTGCTTTTGAATTTTCTCAAACATTTTTTTAAACTTAGGTTTTGCAAAAAACTTATTGCCATTTTACATAAAATTTTAACCTTTTAAACTTGATTTTATTTACTCCTAAGATGAATTTTTTCAAATACCTAAAATAATGAAAAATATCATTTATGTTTCTCATTTTAAATTCATAAGATTTTCTTTTTAAGTAAATAAAAAATCAAAATAACTTCGTTGTAATTCTTAAACATTTATTCCATATTAAATCGATGTTGGACTAGTATGATGTAGAATACCGTTGTCATGCCTTTCGATTTGTTGTAAAAATCTTTTAAATTGTGCATAATATATATAAAAATACATTAAGAAATGCATAATAAAGATAATAATGTATAATATAATGAAATACTGGAATAGTATTAATAAAATACAAAATATTTATAAAGCATATTTCATTTTGTTTAAAATCAAATGATTATAATGACCATATATATATCCCAACAAAATTATTTTAGTTAAAAAATCCCTCTTTGTTTTCAACTAAATTTTTTATGATTTTTTAAAAGAATTCTAATATCTTAAATAGTTCTGTACATCTTCTAATTTTCTAAATCTCCTATTTTTTTATATATATATAACGAACCCATTTTATATAGACATATAGAAATTTTTCCGATAACAATTTTTAAACACTGCATATTCAGATTATAAATTCACACATTTATTTTGTATTAAATTTCAATCCAGGTATCTTCAAAAGTATTTTATAGATAATTACAGACAAAAATTTAACTAGTTAATTAATACAAAAAGAATGAGAAAAAAGTTTTAAATTCTATATTTATCGTATAGACTATTTAAATATGTATATCATGTTTCGAACATCTTGATATTTTACTTGAAAATAATGAATATTTACAAAAATTATTTATCATATAACTCTAGACACCAGCAGTGATCTGATCGTCTCTTGATGTAGAAAGGTACGTGACATATAATACAGAATTTCAACTCTTTCTCTTTTTCTCCAAAGAACAAAGTTTTTTCTGCGTGAAACCTCCAACTATACTGATGCTATCCTCTGATTTGAGGACTTGGGAGTTATGTTTAACGTTAGAGAGACAATGTAAAATTGTTGTCTTTCAGTTGTATTTTGTTCTATGCAAAGTAAATTTTTAATAATTAGTTTAAATTCATGTTAGGTGAAAGAAAGGAAAGGAATAGTATTTGTTATTGTTAAAATCACTTAAATCTATCGTCTTTCATTAAGTACGATTAATTAATTTTTCCGATGATTGATTAATTTCTCTGATGAGTAAAGAAACGTAATAAGGTTCTTCAAAAATTTAATTTATGTACATAATATTATACATATAAATGTTAAAGCACAATGCATTTCATTTTCAATTGAAAATTGACTACCGTTATGTTAAGAACTAAAATAGGGAAAGAATAAAAGAAATTTGTATTTTTTTTATTTTTAGAAATATGTTAAATAATTGAATGCCATTTAGCTATTTAACAGACAATCACTAAATAAAATTAGGGTTAAATATTGAATAACATATTTTTATAAGGAATTTAAAAATATCATTAATAAAAACAATTATTGAACCAGTAATTTCAATTTATAGACATTTGATTTAAAATAGTGTTTTATTTCTATAAGTACTTGTAATAAAGAAGAATATACCTGCATATTGCAGATATTGCAGTATATATTTGCAATATGTAGGTATATATTTGCTTTTATATATACCTGCATATTGATCCAAACTTCAAATGTGTTTTTACAAAGAATTTTGCTTTCCTTCCGCAATAATATAATAATAAGCAATGGTGATGTGTTACACAAACTATTTTTTTTTAAGTACAGGATTTCAATGCATCGAATATTGATGATATTTGCCTTTCTAGACAATTGTTTTAACAAGTTTAGTAGCAGAAAAAGTTTTCTTTCTTTTTTCTTCGCAATTTAGTTGAATATTTTTTAAATATATAATTTTAGTAATTCTATGATTTTTGGTTTTAAAAGCGTGGGTTTTCTTAATTAAAACTTCTGAACAACTAGTTTAATTAAAATGTAAGAATTAAACCATTTTCATACCTTCAAATAATGTTTATCCGTTTGATTTACTTCTCTTTATAAAATACAAAGAAAAATTGTAACTTTTATTATCTATCATGATTACATCACAAAAAATAATTAATTCACATAACTTACATCACAAAAAATAATTAAATTACAATTCATTGGGGAAAAAACTTGCAGCTAGGAGAAGGGATAAAATTAAATTGCAGATTGGTAATATAAAGTAGTGTAACTTGTCTTCAGAAAGGAACTTCAATCATGTTATAAACAAAACAGTGTAAGGAGTATTAAAATGGCGTGAATATAATAATTTAAAAGATAAACACTATTTGTTGAAGGAATTTTAAACATAAAAACACTTTATCAAGACACAAAAATGTGTACATTTCACTAGAATTCTAGTTAATATACGTCTTAAAATTTGCCTAAATGCTATAATTATTTGAATATTTTCACAATAAATTTTTGAAATGCTCCCAACATTTAAATATATTATTGTTTAACCTTAATTTAATTTACTTGTTATGAAAATATTTGTTTTAAATGCATATTTCATTTGGCGAATGTATGATTTTACATCAAATAAATAAAAAGCACAACTATTTGCATATTTTTTTAATAATATTTTCCAGAAAGTACACGGGAAAAAATTTAAATTTCACTATTTTTTTTAACTTAGTCAGTTTTTTATTTTTCTATTATGTTATATTTATTATTTAGAATATTCTAATATTATTCATGTCAACATTTCATAAACCAAATATTTAAGGAAAAAAAAGACTTCTAAGCTGCTAACAAAATGCATTTGCTATTCTTAATTTATCGATCTTTTTGAAGTAGCAAAATTGTTCAAACATAAAAAAGCAAAATTGTTTAAATATTTATCAACTATGTAACTTGTGTTTCTGAATTATTTTGTATTTGATAGCATTTTTCAGTTTCTGAACAACTTGCATACCCAAGAGAAACAAATTTTCAAATTATTTAAAACATAATACTCGCATAAATAAAAGTGTATCTTATCAAATTTATTTTTCAAAATATTATCTTATAAATTTTTAATGCCATACGGTGCTTTAATAATATGCTCCATTTACTTTTATATAAATTCTAGAGTTTTTTTTCTTCACTTTCAAAATTGTGTTATCTAACTTATTCAGTTTTAACAAATTCAATTATTTTTATTTTTATGGAAACATTTGCTATAAGACATATAAGAGAAATAAATAATAATTTCTGCTGCATTAAAATGTAATCAGACGTTTATAGTTTTTTTAGTTTCATTTTTCATTTTTATTTTTTTGGTAAAAAATATTTTTTTTTGGAAAAGATGCATAAAATGAATTCTGAATATATTTATAAAAATAAAGAAGTTATATTAACATATTTTAGTATATGCATATTTTAACATTAGTTAGATCAAATAAACTTAAATATATATACTTTTTAAGCGTATTTTATTTATGTGGTGAGTAAAATTCTGCAATGAATAAGTTGTTTTAAAAGAGAGGTGATAATTAACTTTTCTGTTTTTTTATAAAAGTCACCAGAATTAAAGTATTCATGAATACAATATACAATATCATTGTTATACAACTGAATGTGATGAATAATATTCACATTTTTGTAATTCCAAAGCCCATGATGATTTTAATATAATATATTTTCAGTTGATTTGTAATTTAATATGCGCATTTTTACATTTCTTTTGAATTTAATTGAAATATTTCCAAGTTGAATGCTCTACTCCAATACTATTTATTAGTTTCTAAAACTCTTGTTTAAATATTTCCAAAAAAATTTCATTAATTGGTTATCTAATTTCTCAAGTAAACTTTTATTCGCTTGCCACTTTGCAATACCTGAACACCATATTCATCTAAATTTTACGGAGACGCTTTCAGAAGACTTGTATTACTTTCTTTTTTCCTTGCAAGTATTTTTGGAAAGTTAAGCCATCAGTTATTCATTTATTTACTCAGAAATTAAAGGCTTGCTTAAGAGAAAAAAGAGCCTTTGGCACAGATTTCTATTTTAAAAAAATAGTTTTTTTTAAAAAAAAAATACAAAATGATCAAAGCCAATAAACATAATAATGTTTAAATAAGGAAACAAATGATTTTTAGGCATAAATAATGAAAAAATGATGACGGTATTTAACGTTCTTTGCAATTCCTATTATATTTTTCAGCAGTCTGTGCTTTGATTCATGGGTGTTTTTTATCGATATGCTGGAAAATTACATTGAAACTGAAATATTCCATGAACAAGCCATGGCATGAAACTTCACTCTAAATTAATGAAAACTTTTCTATTGAGCTTGAAGATCAAAAGATATAGTTATACATATGGAAGAATTTGATTTTCAGCCCTGCTAGAAGATAGAAAATATTCCTTAAATTAAAATGAAAATTTGTAAAAGGAAAACTCTATGCGAAAGAATCAAGGGCGGATGTATTTAAGCAACATTATTTTTCAATTTCTTTTTTGCAGTACTGAATTAAATTGAATTTGCATGGCTATCATAAATCATTGTAAAAGAAAATGACTTAAAAATTGTGTTATTATGAGGTCACTAATTGTTGTGCATACAGTTCTGGTTACGTCATTAGAACTAGTTAAGAAAAAAAAAAACCTTAACTTAATAAGTTAAGAGATATATGTTTATCTTATATTTATTGAAATAAGATATTTGGCTTGAATAAATAATTTTAGCTTATACAAAATTAAAGAGTTTTTTTCTGTTTTATGCTTTCTTTACGAAAAGAAAAAAAAACTGCAATAAAATTTATAATCACAGGATCCAGAATTTTTTATGTGTACGAAATGGCAATGTTAAAATAATAGAAAATATTTTTAAATGTATGATTTTAGTCACAAGTATTATTTTTTTTCTTTTATGTAGTAAAATAAAAAGTGGCATTTCTTCAGTTTTATCCTTTTAAAAGTTAAGTTTTTCATGAACTTTATGTTTAAAACATATCTTCATTATGGTTGCTCTTAAAGAGAAAAGAAAGTTACTCATGGTATTGCTAACACAGGATGCATTACATATTAATAAGTGTTATAAAATAGGCAATTTAATTCAACATTAAGTTGGAATTTCATCATTGCCTTTTGTCTTATATAAAATTATAAACCACGCTATAAAAAAGTATTATTTATTGGAAAGGTTAAGTTATGGAGTAAATAGCATTAAATATTCATCAACACTGCATTTTCCATGAAGAAGCTTTGTTATATTTTCGGACAAATGGCATATAATCCCTAAGTATTGTAAGGCTAACAAGAAATGCGGTTTCTTGTTTTAATATTGCTATTCTGTTCGCATTTAGTAAATAGAATTTCTTTCGCTTTAATGCAAACCTGACAAAAATACCTATTTCGAAATTTTATATTTCCTGTATTTTTAGCAAATTATTGTGTTTAGAGTTGTTTTATTTTAAAGGTATAAACGATATAATTTAATAACAGTTAAATAAATATCATATTAAAAATTTATTTGTCTTTTATTTAAATAAATTGACCAGGACAGATTTTTGAAACTTCGTATTTATACTTTTTGTCTGGATAAATAAATATTGCCTGTAGCTAGTATATAGGTTTTCAGGATTCGTATATAAAATTTTCAATCTATTATAATTATCTGATAGGAACAACCTGAAACATTCATATTTATTCCTGAAATGTAAACGTATGATTAATCATTTTGCACTTTATCATGTTATTATCTTTATTATATTATCTATTCTTCATTTTTGGGATGAGACTGACTTTCATGCATACTAAATGAAACAAATAAGGATTTGCCTCACTTTTCTTCAAGCCTGCTTCTTTATATCAATTTGTATTCAATCCGTTAGTTATTTGATATTATCCAGAGAATATATGAGTTACAAGGACAATTATAAGGAGAATTATGATTTTAGATAAGCAGTTCTTTTCGGATTTTACAAGGATACATTATCAAAAGTTGAAGAATTATCCACTGCCTCTTTTATAGTATTGGGATCGAATAGCATATGTTTTATGGTCTGTTACTAAATAATTTATCATGCTATATCAATAGGAACATTACTATGTTATTTCTTTGGTTTACTATTCCCAACATATGTATCTTCTGTAAAGGAAACTTTATTTTTGGATTTCTTTATAAATCATTTGATCAAAAAACTCTAGATTATATTTTCTGATATTACCAAACATAATAATAATTTATTCAAGAAGAAAATGATTCAGTTTGCAGTTTGAAAAATCATACAATGCAAAGTTGTATATGGTAAAAAAAAACTTAAATACTTTGTTTGTTTGTTTGTTTTGTTTTGTTTTCCATCGATCTTCATTTCTTTATAACTTATATTTTATAGCAAAAAGAAGTTTTAATTGGCTATGGTATACTTACCCTCGAATATTCATGGGCAATGAAAGAGCTGATTATTCGGTTATTGTAATAGTTTCCTATAAATAAATAGTCTTGGCAGATGTTTTAGTCATTTCTCTCAATTTTTTCGAAAAGAAGAATTCTGTGATCAGCTCCTTTCTTGACAAATAACTTTATAATTCTTGCAAATACTTCATCGTTTATATTTTCTTTTTTATTTAGTTATATGTAATTTCAACATGTAAAGTTTTTAAACATATTTAAAAGAAATAAATATCGATATACATTTGACAGAAGAATACCTAATATAATTTGAAAAAAAATGTTTTAAGAATATAACTCAAAACATTTACTTAATAACGCAAAATATCATTGAGATAACTTGATATTTAACCTTATTGTAAGCGTAGATATTCTTTATATATTCTTTATTTCTTGAAAATGTCAAATATGAACATAAAGTTAATAACTGTACGTAATAAAGCAAAATCAAAGAATTCATTTAGTTATTTATAGAATTGCAAATCTATGCATTTAATATTTCTTAATATTTATATTATTACTTTTCCTAGTTCCAAGGGACATAGAAATTTCTTCCTCTGATCATTTGCAACTCTATTAAAATTATTTTGCCATTTACAAATACTATATATTAAATTAATTTTTATATATATATTTCTGAAATTCTATCTGTAATAGAGGGTTGATGATATAAGTGTAAGTTTACCTGAATTAAAAAAAATCAATTAATATTTTTAAAGCTTATAGTATGTTTCTCGACAGATTAATTTCTAAAATTTACCATCTATATATAAGTCTGCAGGCCAAATACTAAAAACTAGATATACTTCAATTCATGCTTCACTTAAAATCAGAAACAATGTATTCTGTTAAAACTTTCCATCTTTATTGATTTCTTAAAAATAGATTTAGTCGAATTTTGTATCAAAATTCTGTATTATTGAACATTTCTCATTATGCAGCAATCAAATAAAATCTCACATCCAAACTCTTACAGAATTCTTTAGCACAACTCCTTCAAATTTAATTATATATTTCCAAAATTCAGCAAGGCATTTGCAAAAATCACAGAATGAAGAAGATATATAGTAGTTCCTATATTTAAACTATTCCTTTTACTTAAAATAAAATGAAAGGATTTAGTGAGTAAGGATACGAGATGGAAA
This sequence comes from Argiope argentata, assembly GCA_026289955.1. Classification (NCBI taxonomy): domain Eukaryota; kingdom Metazoa; phylum Arthropoda; class Arachnida; order Araneae; family Araneidae; genus Argiope; species Argiope argentata. Next base: position 1,469,142 of record JAOUZG010035502.1, on the reverse strand, counting down.
ATATAACTCTAAACTTTAAGATATGCTTTAAACATTCACATGGATTTTGATTAAATGATCAACTCTTTAAAAGAGTCTCACCTTTCATCATTAAGAACAGATTCTCAGTATTTTATATGCTAGTTTCGAAAGTTAAGGCTTCAGTTTAAGAATTTTGCGTTAAGGCAGATAGTGTCGTGTTTCTAGAAATGGGTATAATGGAACCGAGTGATTTATTATTTTACTAAAAGGGTAGGATAAGGAAATTGTTGAATTACACTGAAGAACTTTTATTATTTTCAAATTTCTTTTAAGATAATGTTTCCTAATTATCTTTAGATAATTCTTAAATATAGTAATCTAAAGATATCATATATTTTACCATAAAAATGTAGTACATGTACCTGATATGCTTTTATGAGATAAATTTTTTTCTCGAAGTAAAAGTCTTTCCATAAAGCTATCTTACTTCACTGAAGTATATTCATCTACTACTGATATTTATACAAATGTAATATTATTTTATATGTGTACCAAAATAAATTTAACTCTTAATTTAATGCTGCCAAAGGAATTTTTAATGATGTCTTTAATTCAAGGAAAGCGATTTCAGTAAAATGTACACACAATTCAACAGCTTATTTCAAATATATTTCAAAGATTTAAGATGATTATATGGAAGTTACGATTTTTAAATTGAAATTTCTACTAACGAAGATTCAAATAGACTAATGCAGCGATTCTCAACCTGTGAGACACCCCCACTCCCTGGGGGAGTGCTAGCATATTGGAGGGGGGGGGGCATTCTTTCAACGTTATTCTTCTCCCTATGAGAAAACATTGAATCGCATTTGTGCTTGGTCAAGACGGCATCTTGCCGACATTCCGAAATGTTCGAGGCAAATCGAAACTTTTCGCGAAACTTCGAGAATGTTCAACTTAGTGATGCCAAGAGCAATAAAAAGGCACCAGATTCTTGTTTTTTCACGGCTGATTGCTAATAATGTTTCGTATTTTTGGTAAATTATAAGGTTCAAAATTAAGATCGTAATGAAGATTTAGCACCAATTACTCAAACTACATTATTATTGCATACATTTAATTGTATGTGGAGGTTGTTAAAATTATGATTGAAAATTTGGCGGTTGATACTGAAAGGTTGAGAAACGCTGGACTAATGGCAATGTCCTGCTGTTGTTACTTTTGGCACTTTGCAAGCCCACTGACAAACTTCTGCGCAATTTAAGTCGAGTATATAGCCGCTTATTTATTTTAGTTGCGCCAGTTAGTACGACTTAGTACTTCATACGTCACATATACTTTCGGTTTAGCTACTTTATACGTCACACATACTTCATACGTCACATTTCAAAACCCATTTTTACAGAAGGGGGTTGCATTCACACACCTCACAGCTCCAACACAGAAGAATAACCAGGTCCAAATCGAGACTCTTACCCAAGAAGCTCAGATGATGAGATAGAAGAGTTCCCCCTATACCAGAACGCCGGGTGATTGTGTATTTGTTATGCAACTTGATAACAGTTGTAGTGTCAATTGATTATAAATACTAGTTATTATAATTTACTAATCACGGCTTTTGTAATTTTAAATTGTAAGAATGATTATTATCTTCTAATAATAATAATATTACTTCAGCTAGTCAAAAATATAACTACAGTAGTTTATAGAATAGTTAGAATGATTAAAAAATCTTACAAAAATATTGCATCGTATCGTTAGATTCTGAAGAAAAGTGTTAAGATCATTAAGGGTAACTGAGGACAACGTGCAATTGGGATCAAGATTACACTGCACACATTTGAATCTTTAGTTAGGTAAAAGCATGTGCATTATAGACAAAGACAATAATCTCTTTTGAGAATTTTTCTGTGAAATATTTTGACATGCGTTTACTTTAATTACGATCTTTTTTTAAAAAAATAATTTTATTAATGTAATCTATTTATTCCCCATATTATTTATTTGTGATATTATTTTTTTAAATTGAGCATTTCTTGGTTGTAGTAACTATAACAATCAAGAACATGGTATAATTTTGATTTTTGTATTTTATCTTGAGAAAAAAGATACATTTTACTTTTATAAATAAACTTTTTCTTTAAATTCTGATTTTTTGTCTGTTCGATTACTGGAGATAACAACGGTCATCTGAATATAATAGGATAAAAAAAAGTATCAAATTGACTAGACCAAAATTTGTTTTGCAGATAGAGATTTCTGAAAATTTGGAAAACTTTTAAAACCAAATCCTATAGCTTCGAAAATGACAAACGGTATTTATTTATTTATTTATTTATTTTGGATTTGTGACTGCACATCCTACTAGAATACAAGCCTTTTTTTCTATTACATAATTGAACAAGTAATTAATTTCATTTAAAATTAAGTTTCTAAGCCTTAGATGACGCAGGGCAATTCATTTCGTGTTTCTGGTGGAAAAATTACAAGTGGAAAATTTACTAGTTATAAAAATCAGTCTTTTATCTTTTAGAAGATTACTAGTTTCCATTTTATTACATAAAATTTTGATCGAATCATCAGATATTGACATTACTACAAATTTCTTACAGTTTGTATACATGAACCTTTATAAAATGAAATTCATTTCTTTACAATAAGAAAACTTTATCTTCATGTAGTTGGAAGCATGGGTAAAATAATCATTCAGACACTAATCAGTAGTTTCATATCGTTATAAATGCATCTTCTTAGAAGCTATTAGGATCAAAAGCACAAAACAAGTATTAGTTATTATACGAAGTTTTCTGGAGTAATTTGAAAGAAGAGTAATTGTTAATATTTCAATGGCAATGATCGCTAAATCAGTAAAAATTATTATTTAATAAACTCAGAGCAGTGTGATCACACATTGACTTCAATAAATTCTTATTTTCCTTCTCATTATGAAATCTTAAATCAATTAGAATTCTAACATTCGCAAAGAATAACTGACAATAAATGTGTTTTTAAACACCATATATTCATTTTCATATGCAATTAAAGAAATGATAAACTGAATTTTGACGCTAATGAGTCTCTATTTTATGATGTGGAAAGAAATATATCTAAAATCAATTTATAATTTTGAAATATGAAATACTAATTATCTTAATGAAATCACTTGTTGATGCAGTAGAGTTATAAAAAGATGTTAACATTTATTTTTCCAAAATTGATCTAAAATAATAATTATTATATTTAAAATATTTATTTAAATTTTTTTACTGTATTTAAATATTTTACTTGCATTTTAAATTATTTTTCTTTAGTAATTTAATTTGAAATTTCTTTTATATTCAACTTATTTCCTTTAACAGATACAAAATAAAGCAAAATAACTTGACAGTTTTATTATATAATAAAAAGAAAAAAGTACCGATTTTCGACAACCTATGATATTTTTTGCAACAAAAGGACCCTTTGGGCCAGTTCTAAAATTTCACTAATTCCTGAATTACAGAGTCGAATTGAAAAATACAAAAAAAAGCATTTTTCACCCGTAAGCTTACTCTGCTGACTGTGTGTCCAACTTCTGTCTGTTTGAATCACTTCGAGTAAAGCGAAAAAAGGGGCTGAATAAAAAGAATTTGTTTAGAGGGCGGCAAACAAATCATCCTCTGGTTTCCTGTCACGTTGTTTAGATGCCCGCCTTCGACCGTGAAAAAACATGGAACGGAAACGGAAAAACGCGTTCTCACTCAAATGGACAAATCTGATACATTACTTCAGTCACGTAGCAAAAGTATAGAAAACTGTTTTCTTGTCGAAAAATCAAAACACGATAACTGATAAAAAGATAAATAACTATATTTATACCTCACATCGATTTCCTTTTGAGGAAAGGTGTAAGATTTTTTTTAAAATTTGTGTTTCACATATTGAAAGCATAACAAAGATTTTGAAGTTAAAAAAGTTTACTTAACAAACCTAGTTTGTGGTATAATTTCATACTATTTCAACAATTTAATGTTTAAGCAAAATAATAAAGTATTTTTCGGTTACTACTAGTTGTAATGAAACATTTTGTGAATAAAACAATTAATAATATTTTATTAATTGTTTTATGGAAGAATATTCTAGCATTGAAGAATATTCAATGATAGAATAGAATATTCTATCATTGAATCTTACAAAACAGAATTCAAGTTAAAATGAATTTTTCTGGTCAAAAGTTTACTACAAATTTTAGCACTATCCTTGA
>JAOUZG010035502.1:1431040-1451842 GCA_026289955.1 Argiope argentata | reverse complement strand
AAAAAAAAAACAGTTTTTTTTCTCTCAAGATATATATTTTTTATTTTTATCAATTTTTCTTCAAACCAAAATTAAGAGCAAATGCAAATACAGCGTAAATAGGGGAAACTATTTATTATAAACAACTTATTATTTACATCCATTCCTAGTGTAAAAGTTTTCAATCGGTAAGCCTCTTTTATGAACTCTTACAAGTTTATAAATAGGAAATGATGTTAAAATTATCGTAACATCACTTAGTTTTTTTATCTCTATATAAATAGTAGAATGAGCATCATTTAGAATTAATTATACCATGGATAGTATTGGCCTACAGAATTTAACCGCAGATTCCTTTTCTTCAGTTTTATTCATTCAGTTTCGGCTGCCAAAATAGAGCTGAAATAAAATATTTGAGATTATGCGTAAGAACTTTGAAAAATAATTGCAGCAATTCTATAGAAATCATAAGATATGAAGATTCTTAGTTTTTACCGAGGGATTTTTGAAGACAAATAGTATAATGTTTAAAACTAGTTTATTTTACTTTTACTATTTATCAATTAGAATTTTATTATAAAAGAATATCTCTAATTTCAGTCTCGAAATTCACTAAGTTTTCTATTAAAAATTGACAGACAAAATTCATCATTTTTTTCTCAAGGAGTTGTAAAAACTGAATTAATTGAATTTGGGAAGTAAAAATTCCATCATTTTATAACTTTCATTAAATTGTTAGATTATTAATAATTAAACTGCTTATTATAGCTCTAAGTGATAATAAAAAGAATATTTTACCTATATAATACTTCTTATAAAAACTCTATATCAATTAATGTAAATTAACTATAAAATTATAGAAATAGTTAATGAGAAGTTTAGTCAGAGAGACTCTTGAGCCAAAAGGATCTCCATAAACCAAAACAAAATAAAAAGAAAATAATTTCGCTATATATTGACATGCAAATGATGTTACACTTTAGTAATTACCATGGAAATTAGTTAGTAAATCAATATTGAATTAACTTTAATTATTAGTAAATTACTTAATTAGATTACAAATGTAAAGCTTAGAATTGGTGCATTTTTATTTAGAATGATATAATCCTTTTGCTCTGCAAATGATGACTATAAAAATATCATGAGAATATTATATAATTAATCATATAAAGTTCTCAAATTAAGTAAAACTTGAATATATTATCTATGGGAACAAAATATTAAGGTTTCTGATTAATTCCTCAGAGCTTTTTTCCTCGGATTATCATTCTTAGATTTTAACAGATTTTTACTTAGAATGGTTATAATTGTTTTTTTAATTAAAGGAAATGTTCTAAAAACATGATGATTGTATGAATACTTGAAAGTGTGGTGAAAATTTCGTAAAAAATTTCGAAAATAATCACATAACATTCTTGAAATTCAGTACATTTTGAAAATATTCCCTAATTGAATAAAATATTTGTGTTCCTCATCCTCCATTTTATTCTAAAAGGAATAATTTCTATTTAAAGCTCACGTTAGGAAACTCAAATAATCAGCTTTAAGATGCATTTCGTAAGTATTCCCATCGACGTTAATTACAACGTAAAAGATTTAATAAAGTATCATATTTCGCCATCACATGTCTTATGAATGCTATCAGATACTGTCTTTAGAAATTCCTGATTTCGAAATTTTAAACCAATCCTAATTAGGATGTAACTTAAAGTGCCTTTAATTTACCTGAGTGGTTTTCGATTTCATTATGAAAACAAAACATTAAAATATTTAATTACACGTTTATCATCTCTTTTCTTTAATTAAAATTATATATTTGTTAAAAAATATTGTTTAATAATAATATTTAAAAGTGAATTTTGACATTTAAGTAACATTAATAATTTTACTCGTATTGTTATGAGAATTCCACTCCATATTCTAATTAATACAAGTACATTTTTTTTAAAAAAATAATCAAATGATTTGTGTATTGCTATTTTAAAATATTGTCTCATCCTTTAATTAAATAAAGTTAATGGGATGTTTGCATCATAAGTTAAGCAATTGTTTGAATTTAAGATAAAGGAAAACTATGATTCTTAAATGAATTCTGTTGGTGATTTAAAATCCGCTGTTTCAATATCAGACTTTATTCCATTTCATTTCTTTACTATTCTTTTCATTAAATAATTGTTATGTAAAGGTTAGCAATTAAAGTATAATGATTTTTTCTTCTGCGAATGCAAAACTTTATAAATTAACTTTTAATTATAAGTGACTAACTTTTAAATTATTATATGACTCAAGATAAAAAAATTTGAACATAAAAGATTAAGTGAAGTACATCTTTGAATTAATGCACAAAACATTTAGTTAAATATAGTTTTAATGACTTTTAAGCAGATCAAATGATAAATCTTGATCTCAACTAGCCATCAAGACATTTTATTATATAAAAAAAATTAGTATTGGACAGCGATCACCGAGTTTTTAAAACTCCAGAATATATCTTTTTTTACAACCAATTGGCGCCATAATTTAGAAAAAACACCAGAAATTATAAGGGCTCCATACATTTCTATTATACATCGTTCAAAAACTGCCTACATTTTGCAATTTAGCTAATACAGATGAAATTTGTAATGTAGTAAGAAATATGTCTTAGTTAACATTAATCACAAATGTTCACACCTATTGTTAGTTAAAACTTAAATATAAACTTAAATATCGGAATGATAGCTTTGAATTTTTAAAATTATGCATTCTTTCAAATTCATCCAATCAATATCAAGTAAATTTTAAAAAAAACTTGTAGTGGATTACATTTCATGTTAATACAATTTTTACAGATATTAATTAATTATTTTTTTATTAATTAATGAAAATCTAACTTTCTCGCCAAAATTTGTTCATTTCCCATCCACCAAATAAGAAATGGATTCAGTTTGTTTGTCCTCACATTAATGAGATTAGGCTTAACATATTTTCGGCCGATTATTTTAAACAATTATGTTTATTTTCATAATGTTTGAAGCATTTAAAACTAAACATTATTAATTAATCAATTTTTCAGATTAATTTTGAAGTACTTTCGAATTAAAATAATGCAGACAAAAGAAAATAAGAAATTTCTAATCTGTATTGAGTTACCCCAAATTTTGTAAAAAATTCACCCATTTTGCGTTGTCGCAATTGGCTTTGAATCATCAATTGGAGTTGACAATTCAATGCTAGTTAAATTTTTGATAAATTTTTATAGTAATTGTAGCTGTTAGACCTAGAAAACTTGATTGGTAGGGTGCTGAATTCGAATCACTTGGGCTGCGAGTTCGAACCTGCAGCCAAAAATTATCTGTGTGACGGGGACATTAATTTAGTCGTGGTCACTAAATTCTTCATTTGGACAGTGATACCACTAGGTAATCTATCAAAGGTGATCGTTCTCTGTTTCAGATCTAAATTACGATCTGTGGATTAATGAACGAAGTCCTCCCCGTAAAAAGGGAATGTCACTTCAGTGCGCTAGAAATCAGATTTCTGTCTTCGGGTACTCAGTTTAGAAGAAGCTGTTGCTCATCTCCTTCCGTTTTAAAGCAGAACAAGAGAATAACAATGATTATTATTTAATAAAAAGTAACTTAAATAAAAAAAATTCCTAACTTCCTAAATATGTCCAAATTGTTTCTTATATTACTTGTTTATTACTTGTTATATTACTTGCTAATAAATCAACTACTATATCTTGCATTTTTCAGACATATCATTTTTTAAATTTCATTAAATGGGAAGTGATAACTATATCAAACAGTCAAATGTTTTAAATAATTGTATGCTTTATTTATTTATTCATTTTTTTTGCTTATGCATAGTATAGAGAAGGTTTAGTAATCATCAACAAATTCTAATTCCAGAATTTAACGAATATCTACGTTTTCAATCTTTAACTGATTTTTGATAAATATCTCTCTGTTCATCTGTCTGTCTGAGACAAAAATAACTGAGAAAATCTTTGAGATAGACGAAAAAAATTTTAAATATATGCATAGAATGAAACTCATAGACATATATTAAAATTTTTAGATCTTTCTCAAATTTTTGGTAAATATCCGTATGCCCATCTGTCTGTCTGTGACAAAGCTAACCGAAAAATCGTGGAGATAGACGAAAAATATTAAGAATATATGCAGGAAACGAAATTTGTAGACGTCTATTAAATTTTGAGCAAAATCAGTTCAAAGAAAGTTTGTTTGACCGGCAATTTCAATCTAAGCTTGCCGTGAATCGAAGAAAACTAGATAAATAAAATTGGTATACATATCTTTAGTACGGAAGCTTATCGAATTTTGAGAGAAATCCAACAAGTGGTCGATAGACTATTAGTCTACTTTTTAGAGCACATAAGCATGATAACTCAGAAACGTAGTGATTTAAATGTGTCAAATTTTATACGTGATTTGCAGAATTTAAGTATAGTTGTATGTAAAATCAATAGAAATCAATAAGAATTCTTTAGAAGCTTAAATTTGATCTGTTGGAGACTTTTAAATGCTTACCAAGGATAAAAATCAAAACACTCGTCAAGGATCATAGGGTAGACTCAGCAAAAATAATAAATTAACTTCAATGTTTATTATGTGGTAATTATTATACTTCAATACCATGGAAGACGTTCACTCGAATAACATCTTCCTCTGACAGTATGCGATAATGTTTTCAGATAATTGCCTAATTTTGCCATCGATGAATATTGGGAGAAACAAAATATGTCTTAAAACTTGATGTTGAAGTATATCTATAAGTAAAATTAGTTTACCTGGCAATTCGTGCGCTTCTAAGAATAAAAAGCACGTTCTTGATGTGTTAATTCTAACCTTTCAACAGTTTAAATTTTCTATAGTCAAATTGAAATATACAAGAAAGCATTTTTCATTGGTAAGTACACACTCCTGAAAGTATGCATAACTGTTGTCGGTTTGAATCACTTCTCTTCAGGCGATGAAAAGGGTCCGAGCAAAAGAAATAGGAGCCCTGCGTAGAGCAGAAAACAAAGTCCTCCTCTAGTTTCTTGTCACGTCGTTTATACGCCTGCCTTCGACCGTGAAAAAATATGTTACGGAAACGAAGAAATGCGTTCTCACTGAAATGGACAAATCTATACATTCCGTCAGGCACGTAGCAAAAGAATAGAAAACAATTTTCTTGTCAAAAAATCAAAACACGAAAACTGATAAAAAGATTTCACCTCAAACTGATTCCGTCTTTGCAAAACTTGTAAGATGTAGTGTTTATGTCATAGACAATGCAAGCGTAATAAATACTTTCAAGTTTAAAAACGTTTGTTCAAAAATCCGCAGCTTGTTTTTATACGAAAACTTTTATTTGAAAGAAAGAGATAAGTCGTTTTTTTGGATGTGAGAGATATATTTGGAACAGTTTTTCTTTTATACCGGTTGATAGCAAATGAATTTATTTCTTATAGATTTCCCATCGACTTGAAAAGACCAATATTTTAAAACTTGAAAAGAATAATATTTGTATACAGATTTAAAGGTTAAAGTGTTATATGGATAATTGTTATTATATAAATTGCTTTTATCTCAACTACTTGAAAGCAAATCAAATATAGTTTTAGAAATTTAAGATTTATTTTTTACTCACTTCATGCGAAGCATATGGAAAAAAATTATTATAATCATCAAAAATATGAAATATATTTTTAATTAATCGCTTTGATGAATCCAGTTCAGTTATTATCTTATGGTTTTAAAGCAACACTAGGAAATATTATTACAACCTATAACTATGCAACCTATAAAACCTATTAATTATTTATATATATTAAATCAGCCTATTAATTTATTTTTCTCCTGTAATCGAAAAACAACAAGCAACTTTGGTTTTCGGAAAAATAGGATAATTTGCTATTAAAGATTCTTGCCTTTCTAAAAGTTAGCTTTTTCTAAAAAAACTGATTCTTGGGGGTACTTTTATTAAAATTGGAAATTTAGGGCATTTATTTTGCTATATCATAGATATACTTGCTTCAATTTCTTCATAAAATCTAAATTTGATTAAAAAATTTACCTCAAATACATTTTCATTTATCCTCTTTAATATTTCTTAGTATTTTGAGTGATAAAAATGACTGAAGAAAAATGCTAGAAACTGCAAATATTTCATGAATAATTCTTTTTAATAACACACACTGTAAATTAAACTTAATAACAGGACTGATGTGAAATGAGAAAACTTTCTTAAAAAGTGATTTCTCTAGAAAAAAATACTTCGAAACCTTTAATTAGATGGATTAAATTTAGTATAGGCGTTTAACCTAAAATCTGCAGATTTCTGTCAAACTTTTAACAAAATATATTCATATGAGATATAAGTTTCTAGTTGTTCAAACGCAAATTACATAGAGATACAAATACACTAGAGACATTGACATACATTTAATATCTCTAGCTGCTCAATCATATTTTTAACAAAATCATACATACAGACAGACGTATTTCATAAACGTTCTCAGAGAGTTAAAAAAGGTGGTGATTCATCAAAGTTTTGGCTTGAATTTTTTGATGATAAAACTATTTTAATTGATGATAATATTTTTTTTCCTAATTGGGTTAAAAAAACGTAAAAATGGGTGCATGTTAAGTAAAAATCTGTTTTAAGGCTTATGAAAGATTGTCAAAAAAATTTATTCTAATTGATTCCGTTTACGACTCCGAATTATTCCTTTTTCGATTACCAAGCAGCATCTCCTGTCTCAATTATTCAAGTTTTACAATATAAATTAAAATCTGAATGGCTCTGAAGCAATGATCTTTGAAATAGTCTTTTCTGGAATAAAAATGATGGCTTGTTCCTTCTTAAATTAAAAGGGCCATAATTTGAGTTAAATGTTTTTTTTCTCTTAAATAATTTTAAAAACTGAAACAAATGTAGCTGCTTATCAATGAGATAAATACTGTTAAAATACATTGCTCAAAATAATTAAAGAAGATTGAGGATGTTAGCTGATCTTGCACCTCAAGAATTGTTTGAATTCTTGGTACATTATCAACAGACGTAATAGGATATATCAGATAAAAATTACATTTGTTTAGGGGAAAACGCATTTTATCGAGTATTTTGGTACAAAAGGATAAAAACATAATTTTTACATAATATAAGATGTTTCTTTAAAAGAAAAGCGTTTTTATAATGGGGAATGGGTTCCATTCCCAGAGGCTCAACGACATCGAACACTTTTAAGGGGTCAAGTAAATGAGGATGTAAATTAAGGCGGTAGGTGGTGGTAGTAAAGGTGGTAAGGGTACAGCAATTCGTCTGCCTAGCATGTTCCAAACGTCCTGAATTGGGTTGTCTGGAGAACACGCTGATTAAAGTATTGGTATAATTCCTTTCTATTCAACCCATAATCTTATCCATATACCGGCAACTGGTTAGGACTCCATTTCGAATGATATGGATACCATCACCCTCCCATTACCAAATATTACACTTTCTTTCGTGCACGAAAATAAGATTTTTTTAGCTTTATTTTCCTTCCAGATGAAAATTTGCCTATTATCAGGATGAATAGAAAAACGGGACTCGTCAGAGATAAGAATATTGCTCCCTTATTTTCTCCCCCAGCTCATATGCCCTGTTGCTCACAACCTGGGGCCTCGATGTTGCCTTACTCTTAATGTGGCACACAGCAATGGTCTACAAATTTATGGATCTACAGAGTGCAGAGGGTTTAGGACAGTTTATTGACGAAACTGATGTGAGATTAGCCGAGTGAAGGTGTTGTTGAAGAAGAGTGGCATTCCTATTTCAGTGTCCCAAAGCCGTTATTTAAATAACTGTCTTCATCGGGCATTGTACGTCTACACCCTTGCCCTGATATTCAAACTGCATTTTTAGTCTCCAAAATACTGTTCCAGATCCTGGAAACCACACTTGTGAAACTCCAACGGCTTCTGCTGCTTTCAGCGTGTGTTTGACCCTCTTCTTACCAGCCAACAATCCTCCAAGATACTGATTCAGTTCAATGACTTTATTAAGACAACGAATCGAAGCTACGCACTTACTGAATGCCGATCATTCATTTCTGATCTATCTTACATGTCTTACAAATGAAATTTGAGGCAGCAAAAGCATCGTATTTGACGTCAAATTCAAAATTTATATACTGTTTGAAAATAAGAAATATAAGTTTGAAAATAAGAAAAATTTGTATTTGTGATTTGTATTTGTGTGCAATAAATTTCTATTATGACTTGTGCAAAAAGGCAAATTGCCTACACCGTTACTTCATACATGACTTTTAATATACTATAATATTTTGAGCAGTATTTTAAAAAGTTCTACTTAATTTTTATTCGCTTTTGAATAACTGTATAGTTCTAAACATATATATACATTTTTTAATAATAAAATGTAATTGAAGTGTATAGCTTTTTAAAATCATTTTTTAGACAACCGAAGCTGAAGTATTTACTCTATATCATCTTTTATATTTGAGAACTAAAAGATAAAAGCTAAAATTTATTTGATGCATAAATATTTTGCTCTATATGATAGATGGTAAATTGTAATATTATTATATGATAGATGGTAAATTGTAATATTATGAAATTATACATGACGCGCTTGTGTTTTGAAACTAGTACATTGTACAGTTATTATTTAGGATTATGATTAATGAATCCTATCACAACAAAATTTTGATAAAAAAGTAAAATGGTTCTTTAATTATTATATCAGTATGCAGATATTGTGCCTCATATATTACTTTTTTGTCGATTATTCTTATCTCCTTTACTAAGATATAAGTTGGTAAAATGTTTCTGGTTATTCTGCCAAATAAATGAAGAATATGCGTTGGTGTATATTTATCTCTTATTACAGATTTACAAGAAAAAGAAAATTTGTTCCCAATTTTTCTTTGTACGATACCTAAAATAAAAAAAAAATTAAAAACAAAGGGAGTTCTTAAAGTGATTACATTTATACTATGAATAAATACATTTTATGCATTTAACTTATTTTGGGTTTTAAATCTCCATACATGAATAACTGAAAAAATTTAGTATTTAAATATATTTTCAAAACACAAACTGAAATAGAACGTTCTCTTGTAATTACAGATGAAAGATAAGCTTACCTAATGTTTTTAAACTTTACTATATATGTAATTCCAAAGAATAAATAATTATATTAGTTTCCATAAACATGATTTCTACTAAAAAGGAGAAATAATTTAAAAGAATAACTTAATTCTAAGAGAAAGAGAAAGTAAAAACGCAAGCTTCTAAATATATGCATTTTTTTTCTACTGAATACTAAAAATATATGCACTTTTTTCCGCAAAAACTAAAATTTTGAGCAAAAAATGTGTATTCAAAATAATTTAACGACCATTGCCAAGATAAATCTTCTTATTTCAACAATATTTGCAAACTTTAAAAACCAAAGAAAATGTAACTGTAGTAAAATTTAAAATGTCTTAAAGAAAAATTAATCTCTCTCTTTTTTTATGTATTCTCTCATTTCAACTATCCTTAAATACTTTTAAAAAGGGAAAGAAAATGTAAATGTAGTTAAATTTAAAATGCCTTAAAGAAAAATGAAAGAAGCTTTTTTACTGTATGTTTTTAAGAAAATAAAATATCTTTAATAACTTGAGGCGTTTTTCAACAATTGGTCCTAAGAAATTTCAATTTTAAAAAAATGTGCATATTTTTTACTGCCTAACATTTAGTTAACTGTAAAAAAACCTTATTCAGCAAAACTCCTTCACGTAAGTGCTCTAAATTAAATGTAGAATAAGCAATTTAATACAGTTACAGAATTTCTAATTCGAATATTTCCCTTGTTAATTGTCCCAAAAGAGTTTTTTTAAGAATATTTTTTTCTACATTTTGCATAATTGTTATTTTACAATGATCTGTAAAAATTTTTTTACTGACTTTTTTATTTTGATAATATTTTTCCTTTAATGCTTACAAATACAATTTTTTACAAGATTATCTTTGTTTTGAATTATAATAAATAATGTGTGTTTTACTTCTCTATTTTCTAGACCATTGGAGCTAAAGCATACAAATTTGTCACAGAGCATAATTTGAAAAAAAAGATACGAATTAATTTAATGTTTAAAAAAATATTGTCTCATTGATATTAAAATTTAGCATATTAGAAGAATTTTAATTAATTTTCAATAAAACATTTTATTAACATTTTTAACAATAAAATTCACAAAAATTAAATCTATCCTGAATGGGCATATTACACATACAGGAGAAAAATTAGCAGTTTTAAAGTGTTGCTGTCATATTTACAAAAGTATTAGTGTAAAGTATACCAAAAAAATAGTTTCAAAACATATCTGTAGAAAAAAAATGAAAAATAAAACATGTTATTTTCTTGAAAAATAAGCGCAAGCAAAATATGTATGGGAATGTTTAAAATATGTACATTATTTATTCATTTATTCATCAATTTTTTTAAACATATATTTACATTAGCTATCAAATCTAATCGTTACCTAACAGCTAATTTCCAAACAATTAATATTAGGCATATAATCATAGATGTAAAAATGAATCTAAGTGAAGTAAAGAATTCTAATTTATGCAATTTGTGTCAACAAATTTTCTTTTAAATTATTTTTTATATTTTCGTTCTATATTTAGTTATTATGAAACGTATTTAGTTGAATATTGTTGAGATGCTAATTTTTTTAAATGGTGCAGATTCTTGCTTTTTAAGAAAATTTTGTGTAAGGATGGCTCTAAAACGTATTTATTATTAATTGATTTCCAATTTTTTTGCAGTAGAAACCATAGCTTTTAATAATTACAAAATTTGAAAGAAAATTTAATATATAAATAAAGATTGATCTCAGAAATATATAGTTGATTGTTTCTGCTGAAAGTAAAAATGAAGATTTAAAAAAATGAAATCTTTATACGTTTTAAATTTTAAAAATCATCAATAAGTGAAATTTTTTTCCTTACATTCATACATCTTCTAACTGAAAAATTTTCTAATATTTTAACAATAATTTTTTTAACTATATCCATTATATTTGATTGTATTTGTTTAAAATTTTCCGTTGTAATTTTTAGGGATAACACAGATATATCAAAATACACTAACAAAAACATTAAATTAGAAAACGAAATCTAATTCTTTGGCATCCATAAAAAGTTGCTTCATAATAATTGTTGCGCATGTATAATTGTCAATAATTGTGTTTATACGATCGTTTATCACTGGTGCCATTAAAGAAGATCTTTTAAATTTGTCGACAAAGATCCGAAAATCCCATTCCATCATTGATGATTAATCGTTTAATTCCCGCATGATGTCAATCAAAATTAATTGATTATGTCAGTCACTTTTTAGAGCGTTATTGTAGACCATTACGCCAGCCACGGTTACTATAAAGGCTTTGCGTTTACTGAAAAGTACCACTGATAATGAGACTCTTTAATGAAGATTAACTTTTTACCTTTTCAAAAGTGATCTTTTGATTAATAACGTATCTTCATCTATTAAAGCGGCTTTTATCTTTTATAATTCATTCCCCAGGAAAAATAGATTTTACATGAATTTGGCCCAGCTGTTAAATACTAGATGCCAAACTTAAATTCACTATTTTTGAAGCTATCTATGTATTATATTAATTCTGCGCGAACATTGCATTTTTCAAAATGTGCATTTTGCCCTATGATTGAATCATTTTAGAAACGTGAATCTCTGGACTTATTGCTTGTACTCCATTATGAAAGCAAGTTAGGAAATAATGCAAATGTAAATTTTTGTATCATTTGTATAAATCCTTATTTTTTCTGTTCATCCTTTGGGAAGAAGAAATCATGTAGAGATTTTTTTGAAACCAAGCACGCCTATTACAAGGATAGTAAGAATTCGGGGAAAAATATCGGCATTCTGGCTCAACTATATCATTATGATTAAACAGCGATATAATAAAATTATAAGCCTTATGACTACATTTATGTCAGGTCAAAATGCTTTCTGTTATGATATATGTCATTCTTTCAGGAAAAAAATAGCGAACAAGCCATTTTATTTTATTAACGTTCCAATATTACTTTGGAATAATATCTTAAATGTTCTCACTTCTTTGAGACTTGTTATATATATATATATATATATATATATATATATATATATATATATATAGATATATATATATATATAGAGATATAGTGTGTGTGTGTGTGTTTACGAAAATAACTAGTAAATGATCTGAATAAAAAAAGGAAGAAAAATTAATTATTTGAAAAAACGGCCATGCAAATAATATATCCAATAGTTTTTGTAAAAATATTTAATTAAATTATCTAATTCTGAACATAACATATACAATAATTTTATAATATGCTTTTCTGGAAATTACAAAATCAAATAATATTTAATTGATTAATAAAAATTTAAGGTTTTTAAGTAATTTAAATTTTTTTTTCTAAAAATTAGCAATGGGCACAAATTCACTTATGGAAGTAAAAATGTCTACATATATTTTAAAGGTAATTTTTTTCATTAACTACTAAAAATTATTTTGATATGGGATTGTTCTTTGAAAAATTGTATTATTAGGAACAAACTATGTGTCTAAAACGAAAGGAGGTGTTTCTATTCAGGATATGGAATGTAATAATGCGAGTCCATTTCAGGAATTGAAGTTGATTTTTATTTTGAAATAATTTTAACTTAATTTCAAAGTATAAATAAATTGACTGATATCTCGTTTTCTAATTTCTTTAGTATTAAATTCGATTCACCAAAAATGTTAAATAACCAAATATGTTTAAAAACTATTTAATAAAAATAAATGCTTTTATAATTAAAAAAAAGTTAAAATGAAAGTAATTGTTAAGAATTACAAAAATAAAAATATATGTTCTCCACAGCGAAAACTATCCTTGTTTTAAATTTGTAATATTATATTAATATTAAATTTTATTACATTATATTACATTTTATTTGTATTTTCAACAAATAAATTCTATTCTATAAATATATTAAAAATTAACTTTCAGGATATTTTAAATTAGCATATAAAATGATTGTATGTTAAATGACAACTGTTTATTGTTTAGCAATTTGAAATCAGAATTGATTAAGCTATTACATATCGACAATCTCCTGTGTTTCAGAAATTTGCTTTCAGACAGTCTACTATTAGCTATAAATCAAAAGTTGTCAGCAATGTTTCGGCTTAATTAAAACCGAAGCGTGTTTCGAAGTTAGATTAATAGATCAATTACTCTAATGTTCAAGAAAGCATAAACTCTGAATTGCTCTTTAATGACTCGGAGAATATTTGGATTTCTCCATGTCCGTTAATGTTAAAATGTTCTGCTGGTAAAATATTGATGCACCTTGAAAGTGTCTAAGTGTCGAGTAATATTATTTAGAAGTTTAATGTCTAGTTTTGTATATTTCAGAGCAATTATGCTTGGGTATGAATGCAGTAGGTATTTGGATTGAAACATGATTATTTAAATTATTATGGTAGAGAGAACATTATTATATCGACGATAATTGATAATGTGAGGACTTATTTGGATCTATTATTGACCAGTGAAATTAAGGTTAGAATCTCTCTTTCGAAGATTTCATTAAAGCTGTAATTAATCTTTAAATTTTTGTATTTTACAGAACTAATTTTGTGTAATTCTTATATAGGAAAAAATTATCAATTAATAACATAAAACTTTAAATTAGGAATTGGTCTAGATAAATAAGAACGCATTACTTGAAACTGAAATTATTTTTTTAAAAAACCAATGACGCTCTATAGTTATAAAATTAGCATCCATTATTTAATTTAAAAGGCCTCAGGTAAAAAGCTAAATAATATAAAAGAATTTATTTAAACAATTGAGTTATTGTTATTGATACCTTTGTATGATTTTGAAATTACGTTCTTTTTTCCAATTTTGAATATACTATTCTTAGCCTACACATCATTCTTTTAGTATTAATTTATCCGCTACATTTAATCATTAAAAACTAGTTCCTTTAAAGCATGAAGCATTCTCTTTCAACTCGAATCAACTTTCTGTTAGAATAGTTAAAATACTGAAGCATTCTATCAACATATGAAGGAAATATTGGTTTAAAATAGTACTTTGTTTATAATAGTACTTTGGTACCGTTTTCGGATTAATTTCTTTCTAATAGTAAATACATTTTTTAGAGGCAACAACTGGGTTTTTTTCTTGAAGAATGGGGAAGAAATTATAGTTCTATTAATTTCATAATAATCATTATTAAATTCATAAATAAACTTTAGTAAAATTGTCAAATATTAAATCTAAATAAAACGAAATTTACAGATACTGCTGTCCTATTAACGATATCTTATTTTAAGATGCATTTGAACATTTAACTAACCGAAATATCAAATTTTATGTAAAAGTAAAAAAAAAAATAATATATTTTATTAAATTAGAGACAATAGACGCACTGAGATATTAATAATGCGAATAATTTTTGAATTTTTAAATATATTTATTCTATTTTCAGAAATTTATATCCCACAAAATAAGTGGCCCTGCTTTGAATTAATAATTTATGTGTTTAAAACAATAAAATGTAATTTTTTTCAAATTCAATATGCTTTTGTTCTTGTATATCTGATGTTTGTATAAAATTTTATTTCATATTGTCTCAATTATCAAATAAATAACTGTGTTAACGTTGAAGAGAAAATTATATATGGCAAATTAAAGTACATAAAATAAATCTAAAATTGAATTTGAAAGCATTATTTAGAAAGAGACAATTTCTTCTTAAGAACTTTTAAACCTAAAATGTCCGTAGCCTAAAGTACTGTACATAGCATATAGCCTTAACTTAATAAATAGCGCAATGATAAATTTTGACATAAATAATTGAAGGGAAACGCCCTACTTATTATTCATTAGCCTAGAATAAAAAGTATAATTATGTATAATTGGTATACATCAAGTGCCAAGTTTCAACATTAAGCAATTATTTAAAGAATTACTCAGGGTAATATTTATCGAAATATAAAAGGCTTATTCAATAATTACTAATATACGCCTAGAACAAAAGCAATTAGTCCAATGATTAGTTTTAAAGCGGTTGAAACAAACATGTAATTTTAATTGTGATGTTTTAAAGCTTCCAATAAGATATTTATATTATGAATAATTTTAATTAGATAATTGTTCATTAAA
The DNA here is from genome assembly GCA_026289955.1 of Argiope argentata. Lineage (NCBI taxonomy): Eukaryota > Metazoa > Arthropoda > Arachnida > Araneae > Araneidae > Argiope > Argiope argentata. Next base: position 1,436,648 of record JAOUZG010035502.1, on the reverse strand, counting down.
GTAAAGTATGTGACCTATGATGTTTAATGAAACCAAAATAACCTTAGTCAATAATGCATCCTAAATAAATAATTTTTAGAAGCAATGCATTTTGCTTATTTTTTTTTATGATTTCTATATTGCTCATTTATGTTTTCTTCATACTCATTAAACCATGTGATCTAATGCTGCCAAACTTAGTATATGAATTTTTTTAAAAAAATTGCTTTAAAATTTTAATTTATATTTAAATATTTCAAAAAGCCAAGGATGATTTACTTCCAAAACATTATTTACAGGAGAGTGTTTTTAACACATTCAAGTTTTAAAAAAAACAGCTTTTTAACAGGTTTTGGGGAATTTTTTTCATAGTGTTTTTGAGTTTATGGAGAAAAAATGCAAATTATTTTATATAACTTTTATACTAGAGCAAGAAATTATCTGACAATTAAAAATATCAATAAGAAACATGAAAAAAATAATAATCTTCCAAATGCGTATACAATATATTATAGATAAAAAAGAAAATAACTCATTTAATAATAATTATACTCATTATTGAAAATAAATAAATACATTAATAATAAATTTTTTGTCTTAATTTTGTATCTTTTCCAATAGTTTTTTTTAAATTATAATTTGATGTGCTTAGAGTGCTTACCAAAAACAAGTAAATGAGTTTTTAAAACAACAGATTAAAAAAAATTATGTAGTAATTGCGAAAGAAGTTTCATCATATGGAATCAAACATAGTGTAATTTAATTACAACACAGAAATATCTTTGATCACATATTTTTATTAAGAAGCAAAATACAAAATAAATCCTAATACAAAAATCAAAATACAAAAGTAATCGGAAAAATCGATTAATTAACAATGTTACATTTGAAATGCATCAAACATTATTAACTAAAGAGAATCATTTAAAATAATTGCCAAAAATGTTAAGCCTAACCTCATTAATGTGCGGAAAAAACAAATTGATTTCTTTATTTATTTGGCAGCGGGTAAATGAAAATTTTTAATTAGAAAGTTACTTTTAAATCAATTATTAAAAAATTAATGAATTAATATTTGAAAAAACTGTATTAACATCAATTGTCACCCAATACAAGTTTTTAAAAATTTACTTGAACTGGATTGAATGAATAAAAGATATTTTATTAATGATTAAAAATGTGAACAATTTATACAATTTTGGACAAAATTAAGGTAAGGAAAGCATTTTTCCAAATATCTCAAGAAATACTAGATAAAAATAAATTAAATGGAAGGATATAACTTATAGCATGATAATAATGCTTACAAAGCAAAAATTAATGTGCCATCCATTGGCAAGATTTATTGCCAACATTCCAATGTGAACAGAAATTCATGATGAAAGATGGCAATGAAAGTGAGGCTTTAATGGTATGTGGTCACCTCTAGTATTGTGTGTGGCCACCTCTGACAAATCGATAGCATGCACAACGAGTGTGCATGCTGTTAATAAGCTAGTTAGGTTAGGGTTTGGGGAATATCCTAACACTATTTCACCAGAGCAGTTTTTAACTCAGGAATGGTTCTGGGTGAGAGGTGGATATCGAAATATCGCTTCCAAGAGCCCCTTAAGCCATATTCAATGGACTTAAGGTGAGGATATTTGGCTGGACAATTCATTCCATGAATATTTTCGCTTTCCATGTACTCCTCAACCAGGACCTATAAGGTCGAGAATTGTCGTCCATAAAAATGAAATCAGGGCCAACAGCACCCCTGAAAAGGCGCACATAGGGTTGTAGGATCTCCTGCCTGTAACATTGAGCATTCACGGAACCAGTGTACAACACATGAAATGGTGTGCAGCTATCTTGCATGATCCTTGTCCAAACCATCAGTCCTCCACCAGAATAATGGTCCCTTTCCATAATATTACTGGAATGGTATATGTTCCCAGGCTCCTTCTATATAATATTACCCTAGAATTCGATTGTAGACTGAATCTGGACTCATCTCTGAAGAGAACATTAGCCCATTGGAGCTGTGTGAAGTTTTGGTGCTGTCTGTACCATTGTAAAAACTCTCTTTTGTGGGAAGGAGTGAGTGGGATGCAAATGAGAGGCTTCCTGGCATACAACCCTCTGTCACCAAGCCTCCTGGCAACTGACTCCCTTGAAACTAATGTTACTGTAGCAGCAGCGAGGTCCCTAGACAATTGGGTCGCTGTAGACGTCCTATGACGCTTGGCTGTAAGTAATAAATACTTATCTTCATTGGGTGTTATTACTCTCTGACGACCTCGTTCAGGTCTTCTGGACACTTTCCCACTGTTTTTAAACTTACTCTTCAAATTCGAAACATCGCTTGGAGTTACATCCAATTCTCTAGCAATTTGGACTTAGGGCTTCTCTACCTTACATTTACCCACAATTCTCCTCTCACTTCGTCTAAATGATGATGTTTCACTTATTTCACTGCAAACTCATAAAAAAAGAATAAGATTATTCAAGAATTTTCAGATTAAGGAATAAAAGGAATTGCAATAGTTAGATCTTTTAAAGATAATTATAAATATAACATTAAAAAATGCACAACAGATAAGTTGATAAAATCACATATTGGTTTTTGTTTGCAAAAATTCCTATAATAATATAAAATAACCATGTACTTTTAATTTAAATTCTTGACAAATGCTTCTTAACTAATATGATTTTTAATCTAAAAATCAAATTTCAAAACAATACTTTAAAAATTGGGAAATTTTGGTTTCAACGTCCATTGTACCTTAAAATTCATATAAAAACGTACATTATTTAAGAGAAAAATCATCTTGAGGTTTATAATAAGCTAAGTTATTACAAAAATAACCTCAACTTCCATCAGAATCTTTAGTAGAATTTGGATTTAATTGACATACTTTTTCTAAAAAAAGAACCCATTACAATTACCAAAATAATATCCTAAAAAATTAAATAATTAAGTGAAGTGGTAAGTTCATATAAACAATTTCATTTTTAATTTTAATAATTCTATATCAACAATAAATTACAACTTATAATAATTAAACGACTTTTGAATGATTATTTTTATAACAAAATTACCATTTCTCCAATCTTTAATTCTTAAAAACTATTGAAATAGCGCTATTCTGTTGATTAATTGACTGGCACTTATGGTACCAATAACGAATATAATTTACAAAAATGCAGATGACATTTTTCTTTTCTTTGATATTCTTGCTCGCTGAACAGAGCTAACAACAAGTTTAACTAACGTAATCAATAGTATGGCTAATTATTAAATGCTCCTAATCCAGCTAATGATAATAAAACTGTTGCTGATAATGCTACCTTAGTCAATGAACCTATAATTACACATCGATTTTCTACAGTAGGTGTTTTATTATTCCCATTTCGTTAACAGGAATTCCTCATCAAGTGCAGTTATAAGGTTTATTAATTTAATGCCTCTCTGAATTTTCTCAGGTAACGTAGCTAATTAAAGCACGATTTTAAATAGTTTCTAACCAACAATTTGAGATTTTTCTTAGCCTGATATCTTGCAATTGTGCTCGAATAAGCTTCCTTAAGTCTTTAGTGATCAAGATAAGTTTTGGGCAGAAATCTTTGGATTAATTTATTCCGGAAAGTCATAATTAAAATAAATTTCTTTATAAAAATTGTGTCTCAGCTCAGATATTAGAAATAATTTAAAATATAATATTTTAACAACAGAAATAAATATAATACAAAAATAGCATATATTTAACCACTTTTAAACAGGTGTTTTAGAAAAAAGAATTTATGAAATTTTTAAAACACTTTATTCAGATAATTGCTGCTTTTTCACTCTGTTTCCTTTACATAAAATGAAATAAAAAAAATAGATGGATGAAAATTTTCCTTTGTGTTTCATTAAATTCATTTGGGTAATTTTATTTCTTCCTATTTATTTTGTAATTATAATAATAAAATTATTAATTTTAAAGTAAGGGACTGCATTGGAAAAATTCATTTTTTTTTGAAAAAAATCTAAAATATTTTTTCAATATTTTTATTATTTTATCAGACTTTTTTATGAAATCATTCATATTTAGTTTCTTATCTTGTTATTTACAATGTTGCATTAAGTGTACTTTAAATTTCCATGATTCATGTGTTTTAATATTCTTTTTACGTACATCAATATTATGTTTAAAATGCTAAATTTCAATAGCATTTTCCCATGAAAAATATTGTAAATCAAAACCTTTTGCTCTTTTTACTAAATCTGGTATAATAATATATCATTAAGCTCTATAGTATAACAATTAAATAATAAAATAAAGAAATAACACTAGTATATGATTTAAATATTTATTGAAAAATGTTATGTTGAAATACTTTTATGATTAACAAAAAAATATATAAAAACTGTACAAATGTATACATCATTCAACTATACATGATTATGTTTAAAATCTAAATTATTCATTACATATAAAAAGGCTTAGAATTAAGATATCGATTAAAATATAGCTAGTTAAAGAAATTAGAATGTCTTTGCTTATAAGCTTTGTATATATTTTTATTGATTATACTATAGACTCAAATATATTCTTTATAATCATGTATGATAGCAAACGCTTATGAATAATAAAATCAAATTGTGAAATAGATACATACTTTTATAAAAAAAAACTTTTGATATTCAATTCCATTTGTAATATTTTACTAGAAAAAAGCATTATATAACACAAAACTTAAGGATTAAAAATTTTTTTTTATAGTTCCTGATTTCGTGCTGAAAAATTTGCCATTTTATAGGTGAACAACATTCTTTTGCATTTTTCAATAATATTTTAGATTACAAATCCATGCTTACTTAGTACCGCAGAAGTGAATATGAAAACTTAAAGCGGGTTCTATAAATAATACTTAAGTGAAATAACCTATCAAGCAACAGTAAGAGACTCCCTAGGTGCTAAGTCTAATTTCAGAAAAGAATTTTATAGATAAAAATGGGTCTTCAAAAGTAATATTTAATGATTCAGTGCGTTTAAAAATGCATATTATACTGCTGAATCCTAAAAGCGTTGAAAAGGGTAGTTTATTTTACTAAAGCCATTTATCATAACGCTTAAGGTGAGAAATAACTGAAACGAAAGCCTCTGTTTCATTTTTTTACAGTTTCCTGTAGTCAAAATATTTTATTTAGATTTATTTTATGAAATTTTGGTCCTTTTTTCGCTATTTTTGATCAGGATAAATATGTTTTGAGATATCTAAACTTTTCTCAACTAGTTATTTTCTTAATCTCAAACAAGTTATTTTCTTGCTAGGTATAATGAATGAATTGTTAAAATTATTGACTGTGGTATAAAAATTGAAGAGATAATTGTCATATAATTGATACATGATTACTTGTCATAAAGATAAAAGAATTAAAAACTCATAAAATATCAAACTTTTGTCCTTATAATATTATTTTGCAATCATAAATAAAACATTAATATGAATTATTAATATCATCATCAGAGTTTTTAGTCAAATGTTCTCAGCTGAAAAAAAATTGGATTTTTTTTGATATTCCAAATTGTTAAATGCAGACTTATTCATAGCAATTTTCTTCATAAACATAAAAAATAGCAGACCAAGGAAAAAATAGCCG
>JAOUZG010035502.1:1404498-1415646 GCA_026289955.1 Argiope argentata | reverse complement strand
AAAAAAAAAACTAAATTCACAAAATAATTGAATTCGTTTATCACAATAATCTTCGTCGTAATAAATTGTGCTATTTCAAAAATTCTTAAGTGCTTTCAAAAACAAAAACAAAAGAATGAAAAAGTAATTAAATTTAAAATACCTTAAAGGAAAATGAGATCTTTATTTACTGTATGTATTCAGTAAAATAAAATAGCTGAATAGCTTGAAGCGTTCATCAGTAAATGGTCTTCAGCATTTTCGAAGCAAAAAACCTATGCATTATTCTTTCATTGCTTAACATTTGATTAACCATAAGAAAGCTTGACTCGGCACTTTTTCAATGCTCTGAATTAATTTTCAGAATAAGCAATTTTAGTATAGTTTTAGAATTTTTTATTCGAAAGCAATTGATATTTTCTTGTTTATTGTCCCAAAAGAATTATTTATGAACATTTTTTTATTGATTTATATTATCATTATTCCATGATAATCTGCGCCAGACATTTAAAGAGAGTCTTTTTATTTAAAAAGATGTTTGAGCTTCTTTGTTAATAACGCCTTTGATTTATATATTTAAATTAGTAAATTTAATAAACACTGAACAAATCTAAAAAAAGTAATTGTAAGGAAACAATTTGAATGTATAATAAATACAAACGGAACTGGGCAAAATTTATGTAAATCTTTAATATTTTAAAAACCTAAATTTCAAAAAAAAAATAATAAATCGGCATTTAATATATATTAACTTCTAATGTATTTGCATTGTAGTGGATTCAAATAAAATTTACTTACAATCTCTCATATATTAAAAAATGAATATGCGTTCATACTTTTCAATAAATTAATTTGAAGTATTAATAGAAAATACATTTCAGCATTTCATTATTCTAAAAGAATTAAGAATTGATGGGTCTAAAATAACTAATGAGTTTAAAAACATTCTGCCGCTATAATATTTCAATGCTATAAATTTCGCATGAATATTTATTGAATATTTCCTGAAGTTATCTAATATAATATCTCTTTCTCTCTCTCTCGATATATGTATATGTCTGTGTATGTGTATGTGTGTGTGTGTTCTGTGTGTGTATCTGTGAGTATAATTCTAGTTTCAAACACTATAAAAAACACATAATAAGGTTGAAATTCGGGAACAAATTGGGCAGAGAGCATTTTCTCAGTAATATTTAATTGCATCGGATGTAACTTCTAGTAAAGAATCGCATAAAAAATCTAAATAGATATCTTTATTATTCTGCACAAACTTTAAAAAAATAAATAATTCATTTGAATGGAACAAGATGTAATTAAATGTTTACACATATATTCATAGAAAAACAACCAACTTAAAACTTGAAATTATAGACATGATGTTATGTAAGAATATATAGTAAATTTAGAGTAAAATGAGCAAATATGCTCTAGGGTGCTGCATATCCAACGTAAGCGAGCATTTTTTTGTATGTGAGTGTGATTTACAACAATCAGCTTTTGACACTTATGACATCTATAATAGCTCTCCTTCAATTTATATTTGAATAATATAATTTAAAGTCAAAATATTTTCAAATTTTGATATTATCTATTATTAAAATCAATTTGACATCATAGATGTATGTTAAACGACTACTTTTATTGTTGTTATTACTAATGGGCCCACGACAAGACATCTGATGCATCAGCGTATTTAAGTCGAAATAAGTGTCTCTTATTTGAAGTAAAGCCAATTAAGGCCAAGATTACGACTTTAGATAAACACTAATTACATTCGCTTGTACAGCCTCTTTTTATAGGGGGGGGGGCATTATCAAGCCTCACAGATAGAATACAGTAGAACAAGCATGCCTTAAACGAACCCAGGACACCCAGCTCACGACTACGTTTTGAAAAAGGTGTATCTATTATTCTAATTTGTCAATAATTGAATATTTATGTTTCAAACGATTGAAAAAACAATCATATTTATTAGAAGCAATAATAATTTTATTAGTATGTTCATGTGAGAACATTTAATTTTCTTTAATATAATGATAGTAATATTTTAGGTCCATACTGAAGAATTACATTATGAATGTCCAATAATCTTCATACAACAATCCAACAGTCCAACAATCTTCATTTGAAAATCTGGCATTAAAAATATTGTTAAGATTTTTTTACAAAATTAGATGTAAATATTACCAAATTGTTGTGTAAATATTGTAAATATTTGTGAATAACTTAATTCTATAAAACTAATGGGAATGGAATCTCGTGACACCGATAAAAGACCTTTCTAAGAGAATTTACAACGAAAGATCACTATATTTGACCAAATTTGCGATATAGGTGCGTTGGCGACTTAATGATGTCACCAACGATTTTTAATACACATTAAAATGTGTAGTAGAAACCAAGAAATAAAGACTTATTAGTGAAGAATAATTGAGAAATTTCTAGTAACGTCTAAATGAAACTCGTCGTTTCTAGGTTTGCCCCGCACACCATATTGGGACGATATTTAAGACTCGCCTTAAGGCTGACAGTTCAGTGTAGCTCGAAAAGCAAGCTACTCTAATTGGCTTAGAGAGACAATTTTTCTTCTTGCTCCTTTGCGAATGTATAGGTTCGCTGCTATTGAAATTAGCGGATTACGTGGAATTAATTCGTTGTGGATTTTGTTGCTGGAATTATAAATATTTAATATGCGTTTTCATAGGCAATCAAGTCTGCAACATCTTATAGTTCTTGTGCTTGAATTACTAGTATAATTTCTGTATCAATGTAAAAGCAATTTCTAAAGTTAAAGTATTAAATAACATTTACCTAACAGGTAAGAATTAAGTGATTAGGAATTTAAAATATCTTTTCGTAAATAATCAAGTATGACATATATGCTCACACAACATAAATATCAATTTCGAGCGAAATATATCAAATTACACATTATGAGAGATGGTTTTTTTTATAGATTTTGAAGTTATTAAAAATTATTCCACGTTAAATAATTTTGATTATGAATTGGTCTAAGAAAATTGTTCAATGAATAAATAATTTATTATAGAAAATAAATGTTTTTTGTCAACAAAATTTTTTTTATCAAAATTTAATTAAAAATAAATTAACTGATAGTTGATTTCCTAATTATAGAAACACCAAACTTTCTCACCTAAAATTGATACAGGCTCAAAATCTATTAATTAAAAATAGATGTTTCTTCTTAAAAACTCTTCACAACAAATTGTTTATTGCGAATCTTAAAAATAAAGTAAATTTCACAAATCTGAAATTTTCACACATGTTTAAAATTCATTATAATATATTCGGTATTAAATGTTTTTTAAGAAAATAAAATTAATTATGTCAACATAATGAAAATTGATTCTAAGCTAATAACTAATCATCAAGAACGAGGGTTTAATATTAAATGATAACTCTATTGTTTTTAATTATCTTAAATTATAACTGAATGAATCGTAGTATATTGATAGTACCTTATTTTTCTTAAACTTATTTTTGAAATAGCTAACAGCGCAGAAACTAATTGATAAATCAAGAGTTGTCAGTAATGTTTCGGCTCGATTGAAACTAAAACACTTCGAAGTTTAATCAATTACTCTAATATTCAAGAAAGCAGTAGCTCTGAATTGCTCTTAATGACAAGGTGAACATTTCGATTTCTATAAGTCTGTTAATGAAAGGGTAGCAAAATATTGGAGGATCTTGAAAATGTCTCAGTGGCTAGAACTGCAGTTTGTCACATACAGCATTTTGAAAATTTCATTTAATGGTACTAAATACCCCAGAAGCTTGAATTAAAAACTGATTGTTCAAATTATTATTATAAATGAAACACTGTTATTTTAATTAGAAATTGTGGTTGATATATGAAAAAAAATATTATCGCTTCATCAAATATACACAATTTAAATTCAAATTACTTTACTGCTTATAAATTTACGGTTACAATGAAATTGTATGTCTAAAATAAATCCATAAAATAAAAGTAATAAAATAGAAAACTAAATCCGTACTTTCTAGAAATAACTTCATGTCCTTGTTATAAGCAAAAAAGAAGAAAAAAAAACGAATTATTTTTATACTTATTTTGGTTTTGAATAGGTCTTGGTAAATGAGAGTACATCATTAACAATAAGTTGAGTTTTTATATAATTAATCATTTTTATTATAAAATTAGGATTCCCTGTAAGTAGTTTAAAATGCAAATATTCAGTAATTTATTAAAAATGTAATATCTTATCACAAAGGGAGAAAGTATAAGATTATTGAAATAGTTTAGTGATTTTTTAGTTACATATTATTTAATTAAGATATTTAACCTTTTAAATCTAGAACATACAATTTCTGCCTTGTGAAAAGAAACAAATAACTAGAACATAAAATCACCAAACGGTTTATAGCGTTTTACAATTCTCCGTAAGATCTATACATGTCTAAGTGCATTAAATCTGCACTCATGCAGAATCAACTGAAATATTGTTTTAAAAGCATCAAAATTATGCAGGTTTAATAATTTGAAATCATTTTCTACTATCTCACACCTTAAATATATTGTTGTTATTTTTCGGTTTACTTTTATGGTTCCAAACCAAATTATTCGTTAATTCACATATTCCTTAACTCTTCAAATTAGAAATACGATGCATCAACAAAGATTTGGATGCATTAACATGGTTCATATATTCTATAAACAAAATGTATGTACGTTTTAAAATAACATAACTTCAATTCTAATTTATTGTTTCAAATAATTTTTCGAAACAAGTAAGATTAAAAAAATTTAATTGAAAGACATTTCAATCATTACAAAGTATTTAATTGCAAAATAAATCAAGAAATACTCTTGTTGAGTCTGTTCTTTTATAAAAGTTGAATATCTAATATTATATAGAGAAAACAAGCAAAAATCTCTGTGTAATCTGTTTGTGTAAAAACAGAAATTTTATTTCTCATTTTTTTAGAAAATGAGTGATTTTATTTTTAAAAATAATAATTCTATTGTGACGGTTCTGATTTATGAAGTTCATTAGATTTTTTAAAAAAAAGTTTTTTTTTAATTTGGGGAATTTTTTTTATCGCAGTATCAATATACCTAACAAAAAGTATTTCAAAACATCTACCATTAAAAATACCAAAATGTTTTTGAATACTCTAATGGCAGATAAATGGGACATGTAATTCATTCAGAAGTATTTATGCTCTTTATCGGAAATAAAACCCGTAATTATTATATATTGAAATATGTTATTTATATGCAGTTTAATATTTTGAACTTTTTTCACATCTTTTTCTTTTACTTCCTAAAATAGTTTTGCATTATTACGAACAATAAAATTAGTGCATATTTTTAACGATTATTATAATTTCTCATAATAAGGAAAACTATTAACTATTAACTATTTAAACATATTCTTATCGTTTATGAAATTGTTTATATACATTAGAGCAAGTGAACATTTTTTACAATAAAAAAATCCATATTTATTTAAAACATGGCAATTGTAAATTATCCAAAAGGTTTTTAAGTGATCACGTTACTAGCAATAAAATCCTGAACTTATTATCCTCAATAAATTATAAAGTGAAAAAGAGTAATAAATTTATCTTGTTTAACATACAATATGCAAATTGTATGTTAACTAGATTGTATGTTAACAAGAAACAGTAGCTATTGATCGATAAGATACTTCAAACACCAATAGCAATTTAGTGTTCCAAAATACATTACAAATTAGAAACTAAAAACCATTTTGTTCAAAATGCAAGCACTTAAGTAAAGAAAATTATCTAGAGATTTCATCTGAAGATTTTTTCACTTACTTATTAAACATGAATTATAATATTAAAACCAGCAAAAAGATCATTGTAGTTGGAATGGGGATTTTACTCCCGATTTTTTTTCTTTATGTGGCAATAATATAAAAAGCACTTAAATTTCCATCAAATAAAGAAATGAGTTCAGTGTAGTTGAAATTTCATTTAAAAAAAGCATGCTGTATTTTTTTTAAAGGGAATTTTTTTCAAACATTTTCTGGAAAAAAATTATCTGTTATTTCAACAAAGTGATAATTTCTCATTGAAAGTTTCATTTTCATCATTAAATAATTCTACCACTACCGTAAAGGACACTTCATAATAATAACACATCTTATAAATAATCATTTATCAATGAAAACTGTCATTCCTGCAGCCCAAACAAGTCTAAAAAATATAAAATTAAAGCTATTATTTGATTATCTGGCAAATATCTCTGTCACCAAAATTAAATTTAACTTTCATAATTTCACATGAATCTTTCCACCTCAGTGACATTCCTATTCGCTGGACAGCATTAACACCAAACTTAAATAGCGCGATCGATAATATGGCTAATTATGAAATACTCTTAAACAACTAATGATAATAAAATTGTAGCTTATATTGCTACTTTAGTCAATGAACCTATAATTAAATATCGATTTTCTTCGGTAGGTGATTCATTATTCCCCTTTCGTTAACTGTAATTCTGCATCACTGCATTTATTACAGAATTTAATGCCTTTCTGAATTTCTTCGAGCATCTCAAGAATTTACAGCACAACTGCGAATAGTTTTATCCAATAATTTAAAATATGTCTCAGTTTGAAATCTCAAAATTCAGTACGAATAAATCACTATAATCGTAAATTACCATGATGATTTCTGCCTAAGATAGCATTGAATAGAATAACTTTGATAAGCTGAAATTGAATTGAATTCTACAATAATAGTTGACGTTTTGCATATTTTCAATTACAAAAATGCAATATAATTTTTAGTTTATGCAAATAAATATTTATCTAAATTAAGGTACAACAAATTAATGCTAAAAATTGTTTTAAATATTTATTATTTAAATATTTGACTGAAAAGAAATCGTTGTTTTTGTTTATTCTCATGACACTTACCATGGACAAGCTCGCTGAGGCAGTAAGCGATTTAAGCCTAATCAGCGACTCTTGTTTTGTAGTAGAGCGAACTTGGGCCAAGAATACGACTTTTGCTACTCACTCATCACATTCGCTTTTACAAGAAGAGGGAGTGCAAATTCGCACATCTTACAGATCGAACATAGAAGAACATTCGTGCCCGAACCATGACGCCAACCCGCGACGCCCAGATCAAGCGGAAGACACGTATCCCGATGCCAGGTCGCCATATAAATAAATTTGAATTTTTATTTTTTGTCCTGCATACATATTCCTTTTAATCTATATTTAGATCAAAACTCCAATTTTATTATTTCAGTTAATTTGTGATTAAACATTTAAATAACTAATAATTTTGAATGACGTGATAATAATAAAAAAAATTAAAGAAAATAAATTTTGAAAGTTTTATTTCAAACGAAAATATATTAAAGAAATGTAATAAAAGAGCTTTAGAATATGATTTTTTAATTCTACTATTAAAGTCTCAAAAATATTTTTTTGAAAATAAAATAATTTAAAAAGAAAAATTGAAATAATATCATATTGGAGATAACAATTTTAATTTTTTTTAAAAAAACTTATTCAAATTTAGTCCTAAAGTTTATTATAGTTTTTAACTCAAAAATATGACTTGGAAAGGTTTAACGGGAAAATGATTATTTCAATTTTGCAACAAAGGAAGGAGGAAAGTGTTTATTTCATGAACATTCATCAACTAAAATTGTTTTTCAAATCTTAGAGCTTTGATTCTTAATATTTCATTCTGAATTTGCAACATTATAAAAAGTAATATTATATTTGATAAAAGATTTAAATATTCTTATATAGAGAGAGAAAATTAGGTACATTTCAAAAAGCGAAATCATTTATTTCATCCAATTTTTATCAAAGATTTGTCAAGATACGATATTTTCTGTTAAACAAAAGTTAACAATGTTTCTTTTCTAACTTATTGGAATATATTTTTGAGGCAGTGATTTTTTTATTTCTTTTTAATTGAATTAATAAAAATATTACTGCATGAACTTTCTTTCATCCCCTGTATTTTAAAATTGGTCAGATTAAGAAACTATCGTCAATTCAGCAAAAAAATATGATGCTTTTCTCGTTTACAAAACTGCATTCTTAAAATCTTTCGTAGAATTAGGATTTTGTTGAAATTCGCAATAGGCTATTAGACTGACTTAATCAAATTGAACTTATCCAATTCCAAGAAAATAAAAAATAGCATGGATATAAGTTTTGAAAGATATTTGTGTTTTATCTGCTTAGCACAACAGCAAAAATTAGAGATTTTAAAAAGAAAACTCTAATTGAAGATCAAATATAGATAAAGGTTAAATGAATTATAGTATTTCATCAACTGTCTTTGAGAATTTACTATCAGTCTACATTCCAAGGGTTCATTAAAAATCAGTTTCATCAAAATTTATTGAAAATATTTTGTCTGGAATGAAGTTATTGCATTGGAAGGAAACGAAAAGCTTTGCCTTTCCAATTTCCTTTTTGGCATCATATGAAGTTTAATGAGTTTATTCATCGGAAATGGTCCAATCAAGTTGAAAGCGAATTGCGTGAGGATAGAGAAAAAATTCTATTAAAACGTAAAAAAAAAAATTAACATTACGATCATGTGTAAGCATTTGTAAGTGACATTAAAAATGAACAACAATGGGGAATGTCAATAATTAAAAAAATAAATGCTCATGTCAATTCTAATGGTCAGTGCACAGAATGAGTAATTGAAATATTTTCTCTGAGCTATATCGAATCTTGTCACAGACCACACTCCTAAATGTATAGATCTTTATAGATTATAGATTTTTACATTACAAATGAGTAGCTAATGCCAAATGAAGACTTTGCATGACAAACATTACACTGACTATATACTGACTCATACGAAACTTTACTAAGCAAGTGAAAGAAATTGTTTGTTCTGCCCTTACTTTCAGATTAGTAGTAGTAGGTTGAATATTTATTCAATAAGGAAACGAAATTTTATGGAATATTTGGAATGTTATGTACAAATAAATGATTGTTTAATAAAAAATATATTTATATATATTAGAATGAATATACAAATTGTGAAGCAATGCCTTTTTAGCCAAATGAACGTTAAATTCATGAAATGTATTTTACCTCAATGTCTGTTGAGAGTATCATCAACTCTCTCAATTTGAAAGGCAGCAACCATCCATTATACGAAGCAACAAAGGGTATCCGAGTCGCCTGGATGTTAATATAAATTTTCCTCACTTTTCCATTGCGTGATTGATCGGATGCTTTGTTGCATGCTTTATTCGTTAGAGATACTCTCCCAGATGGTTTTCGAAGGGCAGAGAGTTCTTTGGAAAGATCTCAAAAGATAACTATGCATAGATTGGCTTAGTATCCATCAAGGTCTTTTATATATTAGACTTTTGACAACATTGACATTCATTGCGGAATCGTAAGATAGCATGTTACATAGATGACCATAATGCGTTCTTAGAAATAGCAGAGCAATCTGTGAAATGCTGCATTTTAAATCAGGTAACGCCTCTGGAATATTAATACTAATAGATGTCTTAAATGTCCTCAAAGCCAAAAATCATATGGATTTAGGACTGAAGACCGGGAAGGCCACAGATTGCGAAAGTGACTGCTGATGACACATTATTCTCTAAAATGATTATGGAGAACGTCAAGGTGCAGCTTCCTTCGTACATTAGCCGTTGTTTCTCTATAATCATTTTACATGTTTTGTGGTAATTAAATTTGTAAAAAAAATATGCTAAATGTGTAAATCATTTGAAAAACTGTCCTTGGTAGAGGAATTTTGAACTATTTTTTATTCACTTAAACAAATTTTTATCTTTTTATTATGCCCTATACAAAATTTCATAACTTTCTGAACAATAGTTTCAGCTCTAATTTTTGTTCCAACTTTAAATTAGGATATAATTATGGATACCCTGTAATTTAAATTTAAATTGTGATCGGCATCCATAGTTGTATGAAAAAGTGTTATTACAAATAAGGTTCACTAAAGAAAGTAGAATTTCTGAGAAATTAATCATATTTGCTTATCATAAAAAATGCAAGATTGCCCAACACTGCACATTTTTATTTATCTATATATTTAAATACATATTCCTAAAGTCTCAAATATTCTGTACACACGCAGGTATAGAATCATCCTCTTCTGAAAAATTCAAATGTCAGAAATCATAATATTAAAAAAGATACTCCCTTTAAAATTGAACGAAATAAATTTCCATTTTGCGGTGTGCGAAATACTTCCAAAATAAATAACAACAGACAACAAAACTTAAGGGTTTAGACTATTTTTGACAGCTTCTGATATCTTCCTTCCCAAAGGATTTTCTATTTTATAAATGAATAACATTCTTTGTCATCTTTGAATAATATTTCCCATTACAAATTCATGTTTACTGCGCTTCGAAAAAGTGAATATGAACTCTCAAAGCGGGCTCTATAAATAATACTTAAATGAAATAACCTTTCAGGCAACTTCAAACGATAAATGCGAAGCTACTTCTTATCTGCTAAGTCCAATTTCAAAAGAAAATATTGTTTTTAAAGAATGGCTCTTCAGAAATAGTATTTAATCGCTTAGGATATTTAAATATGCATATCACACCTCTCAAATATAAAGAAGTTGAAAGGCTTGGTTTATTTTCAAAAGCCATTTACCATTTATCAATTCTTCACTTCACCAATGGATGTTAAGAGTACCGTTGGCTTCTTTTTTAATCAAAAACTCTTGCTGACAAATGAAGACTTATTTTTGTAAAATGTAGTGCCGTTTTCGAGTACTTTTATCTAAATAAATCTATTTTAAAAAAATCTTTTCTTTTCTCTATCAACAAGATATTTGTTAGATAAATACAATGAATAAATATTTAAAAAACAATGAGATTTTGAACTTTCAAGATTAATGATAAAACGATAACTGATATAAAATAAATTAGCTACTGTATATGCAAAAAAGATTAAAATGAAACCTGCTATGTATATTTCAATATATCATGTCAGAACAAAAATTTTTGAAAGACCAAGCACCATGTACTCGTACAAGTTAAATTATGTTTTGATTCTTTTTAATTGTTTCATTGAATGAGTCAGTTTAGCACTGCAAACTATAAAAAAAACACTTTGTCACACATTTCTTATTATTTGTTTCTTATTATTTATATTATTTGATTAC
>JAOUZG010035502.1:1377098-1404488 GCA_026289955.1 Argiope argentata | reverse complement strand
TGTTTCTTATTATTTATATTATTTGATTACACATTTCTTATTATTTGATTATACATTTCTTATTATTTGATATCATATAATAAAAATACTCAAAATTACATTTTTTAAGGTTTTATTTGATGTAGTTATTAACTTATTTCTTTTTAATAAGAGCGTTTCTAAATACAATGGCGCGTTATTAAAAGCTGATTTTTTTAGATTATCGTACAGATAATAAAGTTTCAATTTTTCGCTTAAAGACTTTTTTTGACTACAAAAACCTCACCCCAATAACAGCATCATGTTCTGATATGATAAAAATGCATTAACTATCTATTTTATAAAGAAAAACATTTTTATGCATATTTCAATTGCTCTGTATATCAGTTTGTTACCGGCCTTCTGGCTTAGGGCTGGAGTGTCTTCTCCATGATCAGGGTGTTCAGGGTACGAATCTTGGTTCGAGTATGGTTTTTCTTTCCTTGTATTCTATGTCTGAGGGGGTGAAAGAACCTTTTCCATCTTGTAAAAGAAATTTGGGCAAACGAATGTGTGACCTTCCATTCATCACCTTCATATGATCTAGAAGTCAGATTTCTACTCTCGGATGCTCAGTGGTTCTAGCCCTAAAAAGCTGTTGCAACCCCTTTTGCGTACTAACGAGAACACACCATCATCATCAATAGTTTATTAATTCTTATAATAACTTTGTTATTGCCTGTGTTACTAATAAAGATAAATCAGTGTGTGCATTGGTGTTGTACATGCCCTAAAGTTCGACTAACAACTGCCAAATATGGTATCACTGCAGAAAAGTAAAGTTTTAAAAAACGAATTTTTTATTACCATTTACGTCTTTTGATATTATGGCATTACTATTTTAATAAGGCTTGTTTATTAACAGTAAGTTTGGTAATAATAATAATATAGATCGCTACAACTTCTCTTCTGCACCTTCTAAATATACACAATACTTAATAATATTCACAAACTTAATAATATATAAACTTAATAATAATACTTAATAATATATTCTAAATATACACAATACATAATACTTAATATTTTTTAAACTTTAAATGTGAAAAGAAATGTTTACAATATAAACTGAGTAAAAGAAAATAAAAATTGAGTTTTTTTCTCTTGAATATAATTTAATAATTCTTTTCCTATTGTACAAAGCTGAGGTGTATCGAGTGATTTTTCAGCTAGTGAAATAAGAATGTGAATAGAATGCTTAAACCTATCAATAAAAATTTCCCACTTACTATTTTAAGAATGCAAATGACATTATGAATAAATTGAGAAACTTATGAAAATTGATATAAATGTCATAATAGTGAAAAGGATTTTGATTTGCTAAGCAATCCCATTTAAATTAAAAATTAGGCTTACTAACACTTTTCTTTATTTAATTATAAATATCAGATCTTTTTGAGATTTTTATTTATATTTATGAGAAGCTAAAGTATGAACCAATATATAAGTCCCAAATATTAAAAATTTATAAATTTATAATAGTTTATATGTCACAGTTTTAAACCTTCATTGATGGCAATAGAATCTTTACAATAAAAAATAAAAATATATTATATAAATCTAGTTGTTTAATATGAATATTCATTCTTAAAGATAATATCTTTTACCACCTTGAAAATTATTCATTTAATTAGCCTTATCCCTAATAATATGACATTTTTATAATTGCTGAATAATGTATTCAGATTCTTGTATTATTTCAAGAAGATTCTTGCATTATTTCAATATAATTAACTGATGTATGAATATCTATGCCAATATTTCAGAAAATTAAATACTACAAAAATGATTTTTTTATATTTTATAAACTATTTTAAGGATTTTTGTTTGTTTCGTGTCCTTTAAAAATTTTAACATGTTCTTACTTCATATAAGAAAAGTTTTTCTTATATAATTATTACTATGATAGCTTTACAACTGAATAATTCTATATATTGTAAGATTATATGGAAGAAATGAAGATTTAAACTTCAAATATAGATACATCTATAAATTATTCACCTAATTAATCTTTATTTGTTTAAGTTTGCGTATGATATTTCCAGAAACATTCCGTTCATTCCTAATTTGTACACAGAGATCATAGTTTCTATCCCCATATTAGTGAACTGTCATGTTGTAGTTTGATTATTCTGATTATTTTCACCAAAGCTTTCCTTTGCAGAAATATGTAAAAAATAAATAAAATGTCCTTATCATTTAAATCCAGAATTGAATTTCATTGCTCAAATTGATTGTCATTATAAAAAAAAAATAATGAGGATATTATAGAATTTTAGCTTTAAAATCTCTATTTCAAAAATAAAATTTGTAATTATGGTAATGCCAATAACTGTACTGGATTTTTTTATTTTTCTGTTGTTTAGTTATTTTTCTGTTTTAATTTATATTTTGAAAATAACTACCGGTAGGATTTTTTTCAGCTATTTACCGATTCAAATATTTTTACAACTTATACCGATTACTTATCTGCATATTCAAAAAAAATGTCAATGCTTTGGCGATATCTTAACACAGTGTATTTCTTAAAACTTTTTGCACTTATTAAGTCAGTTTTTAAAAACCAAAATTTCTTCGAAGAAATTGAGGAAATAAATGTATTAAACATTTCAAACCATTGTGTTCGCTTTCTTCTATTTATCTGTACAATTTTTTAAAGTGTTTTTAGAGGCCTATACGATTCAAAAGTATATCAAACATAATTTAAGATTTTTCTAGTTTGAAGAATCCACATTTTAGAATAAAACGAACGGAGTTCTTCCAGAAAAACAACATAATATAAGTAAATAAATAGATTATCTTGTCAGAAAAAGACTAGATGATGTACTACTTCCTTCAAAACCAGATACAATACTTCCGGGGAGTAACAGACCATGGGACAATTCACAAGGATAATTTAGTCAGGGCTATTTTTTATTCGAAATCATCCAATGCATGGAGAAATATTTATTATTATTATTTTTAAACTCCAATGTTTTCCAGAACTCCTTATTATTAATCGAGATAGCAAAATGTTTAAAACCATAAAAATATATTTTCTTCGAATTTCATGAAAAAACCTTCAAACATCGTTAAACTGGCTTTAAATCAATTAAATTAATTTTTTCTAAGAAAATTTAGATTATATCAACATATTGCTCTACATTATTAACTTATTTATAAAACATAAAATTGGAACACGAATAAAATAGCTATATTTGAAATTAAATTAAAACAATTTGGGCCAAATCCAAAAAGATAAAATAGAAAAAATCACATTAAACATTTAAAGTAGATATTTCTTTAGAGTAAACCCTAATAGAAACATCCAAATATGTCTTAAAAATAAAAGATGTTTTTTTTTTTTTGAAAATACAGATGGTGCTGAATTTTCCTATGATGAACATGTTTGAAACAACCATTAGCAAGGAATGATTATCTAGATCATGATATATTCATTAAAGTTATGATTTCTCTGGCTTCTGTTCAGGGATAGATTGATAATATTATAAATAATTAATAACGCTATTTAAAATCACATTTTTGGATTTCGGAATTGAAGTAATTTATAGAAGTGTTGTTGCCGTTACTAATGGCATTTGCCATTGATAAGTACGTTGACGGCCTTTAGCAATTTTGACCCGAAGGAGCGTCTCTTCTATTTGAAGATCCAAGAGTACAATTTAGATCACTCAGCACATTCTTTTGCACAACAATTTTTTACAGGGGGCTTTTTCACTCACCTCATAGATAGTACACAGAGGAAAAACCCTGCTCTAACCTGTAATTGAGCCTGGGACGCCCATATCATGAGGAAGATACGCGACCTCTGTACAAAAGTAAGATATACTTATGCAGACTTTTTGAATTCTATTCAAAATATGATTAAATTAGTCCGACTACCCTACTAGTATTGATTATTACTACTAATCAATACTAATATCATCGATATTAGATTATGCAAAAGAAAAACGATTTTAGAATAGAGTAATAATAATACGCTAGAAAAGGGATTAAAAAATTTTTAACAATGAAATTAACATTAATAATTTAGAATAAAAAGAATACTAGTGGTTTGACTACTAAAATCATAAATTACTCTGTTTATATGCTTAAAAACAGAATATCACAAAAATAAAGGTGCTTTTCTAAAATATTAGCTCATTGTCCTAAAAATGCAGTTTTGATTCAGATTCCTGAAGAAGCATTTTCTTTAACAAAATGCAAGCTAATGGAATTTAAAAAAAAATCAAATTATTACGAATATTGAAAAACATAGATTTATTTTCAATATACCATGTAGCAGTGTTACCAATTCCTTCTTTAATAAAATATCATAAAAAATTCTATAATAAATTTTGTTCAGAAGTTTTATTTGCTTTTTACATGTTTTTTAGAGCATAGTGCACATTTATTTCAATAACTTTTCAAAGAACTTCTTAAACTAAGATTTTGATTGTACTTCTTAAGCAGAACTGGAAAGTAGGTGGAATTAATTAACAATTAAAAATAATTATCTTCTTCAAATAAATTAGTATAAATAAACTTTAGATAAATAAGAAGTTAACAAGTAATTTCGAATAACATCAAAATTAATGTAGCATTAATCCAGAAACGCTACCAAGTTATAAAACTGTGCCTTATCAACAAATTCTTTCCCCAGAGACCAATTTATTTCATTTTGTGTGTTTAATATGTTTTTGGTAACTATCTTCTTAACATCATTATATTATATTTCTTATATTTAAACCATCAGTTCATATTCATTATTTTTTTCTATCACTGAATGATTTTCCATTTTCTTACAATTATGCAAATGTTCAGACTATTTAATCCAAGAGAAACATACTTTTTAGCAACCATTTGCATTGAATGTAACGGTTGGTAAGATATGACAACACTCTGTAACAACAAATAGTCCTTTTCGAAATTCAACATCAAAAGAATCAATGCAATAACAAAAAAGTACAAACAAAATATCCTTTATCTAAAATTCTACATTTTGACTTAAATCCACATATTTCAAATAATTTCGTTTATGGATTTGTTTAAAATTATTTTTCAATCAAAATTATTATCTTTCAAAAAAAAATTGACTTTCATTTTTTTTGTAATTGAAATTAAAATAATAAACATTAAGAAACAGATTCAGTGATAAAAACAACAATGAAAAAAATATTTCTTTATATACTTTGATGGGCTTTTTAGTTCATCATAAATCATCACTGCCCCAACAAATTAAAAGCTTTTAACTCCGTAGGTGTGTGAAAGGGATTTTGAGCTGAAGAAAGAGTAATGGCATTCTTCTTCCGTTTTTTGAGCTGTTCCTCGAAGAATTGATTTTAAATTAAATCTTGTCTTAGAAATTCCTGACTTTAAAATCTTTAGAAACTTATTGTTTCCAAAACTTTAAAGAGTACTGGCGGCAGCTTTTTGAATTACAAATGCGTCATTTAATGACATATAACAATGCTTCACTCTCATTCTTATTTTTTTATGATTTTTTTTCTTTTCAAGGCAGTGGAAAGATTTTTAAATTTGCATTTAAGATCTGAAACTTTTAGATAACAATTTTCTATAAATCATTGGTGTTAAGTTTTAAATTTGGAATTCAGGAAAGAGACATTTCTAAAAAAATTAATTTCTTTTAAATAAATCATGAAAACGTCATAAAAATAATAAATTGGAAGAGATTTCGAAATATTTAATTGTGCTTAAATAAGTTACTTTTTTTAATTTATCTGTTTTTCTAGCCTTATTCCAACAAATTCTCTATTTTAGACACATGAAAAATGAGCTGGGCTGTAAATGGGAATTCAGTTGGTATGTAAATAAATGTATTTATCCTTCGGTTTAAATTACTAAAGATACTTACATTTAATTAAATGGCTTACTGATTGCTAATTTGAATTAAATGTAAGTAATTAGAAATATGTAAATTAAATATTACGCATTTTTAAATGTAAAAATTATAAATGTTAATTAAATATTAATATTAATTAGATATTTACGTAAATATTATAATTAGGTATTAACATTAATTAGATATTTAAGTAAATATTATAATTAAATATTAATAATTAATTATTAATATTAATTAAATATTTGAACACATATTTTTATTAAATATTAATTTGCTTATGTTGTTAAATTATTCATAAACCAGATTTCTAAATCAATGAAAATAAATCAAATTTCTAATTCCGCAAATAACGAACAAGATATCAATTGTGGAATATTTTTTCTCTGTTTACTGAATTTTAAATAATACGTCTTGAAATTGCACAGAAGTATTTTCAAAATTGATAAAATTTTGACAGTAATTAGATCAGTATCTAAATTTTATATTCTTTTCTTTCCTCTTATTTTGGAAGATCGAAATCCATTTACTAATTATGATGAAAAAATATAAGGATGGTAAGTTTGTCCTGGCTTTCTACACAGATGATAGATTACAGTTTCTTTAATGTGAAAGACAGTTGAAATGTCTGACAGTTAAAGTAGAAACTTAACACATTTTAAACATTTGCAACTCACTTTTCACAAACAAAATAGATATTTAAAAATTTATCTTTCAGAGAGATAGAGATAAACAGCTAGCCCATTTTCTTTTCGAAAAAATTTTCTTGGACCAAAAAGTAATTTTTCAGAAGAAAAAAAAAACTTATTAATTATAATTCAAAATTTGTATAAATTTTAAACCCATAAAATAAATTTTCAAATATTACAATGATACATATATATTGAAATTCTCGTTATCTAACAAAAATATATCCTAAAGCCAAAAGGAAATATTTCATTGGCTGAATTGTTGAATTTCATATCATAATTCCCGATCAGTACAAATAATCTTTTACTACTGGTAAATGTAATGGGAGAAATTTAAAAATACCCCGTCCATTTTGACTTCATCTTTATCGGATGGCTAAACCATAACTTCTGTTTTGACTTTTGCAATTCAATTGTTTAAATGATTAATTAATATCTGTGTAAATAACTTAAGCATAATTAAAAATATTCATTAAATTCTTACTAAAAACATTTATTATAAATCGATTTCCTTTTGGCAAATTTTCGTTTAATTTATATCCCATTATATATTTTTCCTATATTTCGCGGATTTATATTTCCTTTTTCCTTATATTGTATTTATTAGTTTTGATTTGAATTTTCTTGAACATTAGGGACATAGAAGATAAAACTGCAAGGGAACAAAACTTTTATTATCATATTCTTTAAACTGGATTACTGTATATAATTTTTTTTATTTCACAAATTACGTTTTAAATATTTGACTAACAGATCTGAAAGATTGTTAACGTAATAATAATCGATACTTACATACCTTCCAGCCACTTAAATGATAAGAGTTAGAAAGGAGAATGGATTAATCTCGAATTCTTCTTCATTGTCATTAATGGAGATTTCCACTAATTTGAGAACTACTGCCAAATTGCAAAGAAAAAAAAACCGGTTTAAATAACGTATTTTTTAAATCACCAAAGTGACAGTGGCTGCTATATATGTTTATTAATGAGAATCACTGTTAACCATTGAGGTTGTTAACCTATGTTGACCTTTTGGAGAACTTCTCAAACCAATTGTAGATTCCAGCATTATATTCTATTAAAACTCCAATTCTTGGTCTACTTAAACTTTCACTTATAATCTAATCTTAATTTTATTTGTTACATGATAATTAAAAAGACTGGTAACCGAATATGTATTGTAGTTATTTCAAGTTACATAATTCCCCCAAAAAGTACACAAAAATTGAGCTCATTATCTGACTCTAATCTAAAATCCAGGTCGAACATGATAAAAATTAGTACAATGATTGCTTTCTCATTCGACCAATTCTTTTTTATTATCCTCAAAAAGGAGGCATTTGCATATTCAACGTTGAAGAAATCGTTTAAAAATAGTCATTAACTCATTCTATATATTTTGGTTTGTAGAAATATGAATCTTCCTTCAGGGGAAATAAATTTGTGAGTAAGAAGAATACAAATAATTATTCAGATTCAAACCTGATTTTCTAAAATCCAACATTCTTTTTTCTAGATTTTAAAACATTTCTGGTATGATGCTGAAACTCTACAATTTCGGATTTTATAGGTAAACTGCTTGGAAGCATTTTTCCTTCCTAATTTTATTTTGCTGACTTATATCTCACAGTCGGTTTGAACCCTTTCGCTTAGATAAAAAACAAATAGAAAAATAGTGAACAGATAACACAAGGGTGTTGGATGGATGACTTCGAACAAAATCTTTCTCAGTTTTCTTGTCACGTTGCTTAGATGCCTGATTCCGACGGTTAAAAAAATATGTTGTAGAAACAGAACCATGCAATCTTACTGAAATGGAAGATGCGATTCATTTCATAAGTCACGTAACTATAGAAAAACTGTTCTCTTATCTGAAAATCAAATTCCAAGAATTGATAAGAAAGAGAAGGTATATTTCACACACGGATCCCGTCTTAGGAAAACTTGTAAGATTTAGTGTTTGAAAAATGAAACTTATCAAATACTCTAAACGTAAACAGCATCTTTGAAAGGTATCGAGATTTTTTTCGTCTCAAAATTTCTATATACTAGCCATTACGTTTTCATCGTTGCATTAAGGTTACAGATCCATTATTGATAGAAAAATGTAGACAAAAGTGATTCTTTCATTTGTGTAGAAATTAAACTTTTACGCATTATGATGTGAATTTCAAATTTTGTCTATGATGATTATACCAAAAATAATTATCGAGATGTAGAAATATTGTGTCCATTTATTGATACCTAAAGTTATAAATTAAAAAAAAATCACTAAACATTCACAAAATAGAATTATTATTTAATTTTATTCATCCTTAAATTTGAATGTTCACTTTCAGGTTGAGTAACAATTAAAGCTAATAAGTTAAAAATATCTGATATTTTCCTTTTTAATACAGACAAGAAAATTGTGGTAATTTTTTAAGTGACATGCATATTGAACAAAATTAATTTCTTCAGCAGATAAACAAAATTAATTTTAAAAAAAGAAAAGAAACTTTTTTGTTTAAAAAATATTACAAACAATTTTTTGTAACCTAAAGTTGAAACATTATTAATAGATGATAATTTCAAGTATACTTTTGCAGATGTAGTAATATCATTTTCATTTATTAATTCAAAAGTTTAAAAAAAGTCAACAAAAATTGCAAGATAAAGTTTCATATTTTTTAATATTTATTTTGTGAAATAAAACTAATTAAAACTAAAAGTTAAAATATTTATGCAATCTATATTTATTATGCACGAGGTGAAACAAGTCTTTTTAAAAATAAAAAAATCTTTCAATGAACTGACTAATTGAAAAAATGAAAAAAGAAGTGTTCAGCTTAAAAATAATAGAAGATATATTTTTTTGCTTCAGTAATATCCTTTACATGAACGATAATATCAAATAGTTTTGGTGTACTATTTTTGATAAAATAAAATATTTATATAATTAATTCCTCAAAAGAAAAGAGTTTATATACTATATATTCCATTAAAATGTATATATTTTCCATTAAAAGGGTATTAAATGAAATATAGGTGGCTTTGTGGAATTTGAAACTCATTTTATTTTGATTAATGGGATTCAATTATATTTACGAGTAATGATGTAAATATGACTAGTTTATTCAAATGGATTTTAATATATGTTGTTCATGCTAATGATCTTTGCTTTGAATTACATGAATAAAAAAATATGTTATGCGAGATTAGAAATACTTATAGAAACGAGGTAATGTAATTACAGTTCATATTTATTGTTCAAGACAATTAAGAACACGAAGAGAAACATATTTCTCCGAATTTTAATATGGTATTATCTCGTTAAGTTCAATTTATTATTCTTTGTTATAATAATATGGAAAACAACTGCTCTGATGCCCAGAAATTTGGATTCTCCAATACACTCATTAATATTACCCCACAAATTAAAATAACTTCGCTCATAGAGAATTTCATTTAATCACAAAACGCAAATAAAACAAAACGGAAGTATAATATTATAAAGGTAATCGGATGAAGAAAATAATTTATAAGAAGTCCGGCATGATGACTTTCTGAACGGGCATCACACAGTAATTAAAAAAAAAAAGGGTTTTTTTTTTTTTTTGCAAAGGGTTTGAGTATTGTCTGAATATAAACCCAATTGTGACCCGAAAAATCCCCGAAATCAAGGCATAAAAGAAACACTATATTTTATGAATATAAACTGAAACAAATCCCTTTTTGGAATCCCTGACTGATGGTGAAGTCATCAGACCGGATTTCCTATTAAATGTTCTCTTCCTTCCATAACCTTGGTGTTTTTCTACTTTCGTTTTGTTCATCTGTGTTTTAGTAGTAGCAGCATAAGTGCTCTCTAAATATATTTGTGTTTTTTTTAATATTATAGTTAGCCTGTTCGCGTACCGTGATACTTTAAAGTTAATGTCTTTTTAATGGTGTTAAAGTTTATAAAATTGTTTACTTCCTATATATATATATATATATATATATATATATATCTGACGAATAATATTAATTTCTTCTTATAAGGGAAAGCAGCAATTTTAAATGAAGTTAAGAATTTTTTATGTCCTTGAAGTTAAGTTTTAATACAATGCTGCTCATAATATTAGGAAAATAATATATATATTCAAATTAGTTGGAGTTTTTTTTAATAACTACTACTTTTATCAAAATACTGTTAAATATCTTTTTAGTTAACTATGCATTTATAAAATTGCGTATTAAAAAATTATTTTTAATCACTTTTTACATAAATGAAGTTCATTTTGCCGAAACATAATCTTTAAACGAAATATTAGCACATGTTATCAAGAATGATTATTGAATATTAAATGTCAAATGTTATCCGCTTATTAATTTGAAATGGGCGTTGATTAATCGGTTATATTTGAGCAACCCGATAGCTACTCAAACTATTAGCTATAAATCAAAAGATGCCAAGACTGTTTCAACATAATTAAAATCGAAATGAATCTAGAAATATGATTGACAAATCGATTAATCTGATGGTAAGAGAGCTTGAATTCGGAATCGCTGATTAAAGAACTGATGAAAGTATGGACATTTACATATTCGATAGTGAAAATCCTAAAGCAGAAGGAGTAAAATATTGATGTACTTCGAAATGGCTTAGAAAATGTTATTCAAAGAACTCGTGTTTTATGCATCAAAAGAGAAATTTACAAATCTATTTAACTTAGTAATTTTATCCTCTAGGGAAATGAATTTTTAATTGAATGGTTTGTTCTTGTTTTTTAGAAATACTTTTTTGATATGATACATTTTTATTTTCAGTTAAATATCTTTTATTTGACGATATTCATGAGATAGTTCACTGTATTAATTTCTCATAGGAAAAGTAGCGTCATTGTAACATTAAAACTGGTTTTTACAAATGTGAGCATCTAGTTATAAATTTATTTAAATATTCGATGATACTCAGAATTTATGAAACTATGATCTTAATATACATACAAATTATCTTTAAAGCTATCATGATACACTACACAGCATTTCGGTTTCTCAAATTATATTGAAGTTCTTCATGGTTTGATTGTTCATAAATTAAAGGACAGCTTACTTTATGAAAAATAATGAAGCTGTCCTTTAATTATTGTTCATAAATAATTTATATTAATTATTTATAAATAATTTCCTTTAATTACTATAATTTATGAATAATATATATCTTAGGGATTCTAGAGTTACAAATTTGAGACTCGATTCCACCAAAGAATCGTCTTATAAGATAGTAAATCTATCGGTTCTTATGTCCTCCCGTTGTGGTGAAGAAGTTTGGAGAGGGGATGCTAACTCAGGTGTCACCCTCGTGATCTGATATAGCTCAAAATTGCCAGATAAAATTAGTGTTATTTTTAAACGAGACGTTAACAAAAATAAATTGAACTATTATTGCAATGCATGAGTCATGGAAAATCTAAAGAACGCATTCAGGATCTGCATAAAACATTTTGTCCATGCTGCGTTGTTCAAATCTATGGGTTTTCATATGTTTATTCGGTAGAACTTCAAGGATATATAGAAGGAAAGGTTTAAACATAGAATTATTTGTTATCGTTAATTATGGCACTTGCCACGGACAAGCCCTCCGCTGATACAGCATTAGATTTAAGCCGGAAGGAGCGTTTCTTGTTTTCGAAGCAGAGCCAACTAAGGCCAAGATTACGGCTTAGCCACACACACCACATTTGCTTGCACAGCCCATTTTTACAAGGGGGGCAGTCACACATCAGAGATAGCACACAGAAGAACATCCATGCCCAAACCGGGACTCCCAGAACACGAGGAAGACGCTCTACCTCTGTGTCGTAAATCCGGCATAGGATTATTTAGTGACAATATATTAAGATTTTTACAGTATTTTTCCTTTCAGTTAGTTGTGTTTTAAATTCGTTGGATAATTTAATTAAAAAAACAGTGCCAAACATGAGAACAGTTATTATTCACAAATCTGAAAGCAGAGAGTTCTGGAAAATAAATATTGCGTATACTTTTCATGGATGGAGGCTTTCAAGTTTTTAAATTTGATGTCTTATTTCTGAATAGTTATTTGAGTGGAATATCTTGCTGAATAAATTTATTTATTTGTTAATATATATTTCATATAAGATTTAATTGATCAGCTGAGTTAGTGATTTATTGATTCAGAAATACTAAGTTCAGATGAGATAATTTAATAAATAAATAAATATCATTTGCTAGTTCTAATTTTAAATTAAGTATTTCTGGAACAATTGTTTTAATAATTATATATTGTTCCAGAATGAAAGATTGGGTTAATATCAAGGAAATTAATTAAACAAAATTAACAAGTGTAAATAGAAATTCATAAAAATAAGTGGTTTAAAAGGGATAGTAAACATTTCTTATGATAACACCAAATTTCCTTAGTTATAGATTAAGAAACTATAATAATAATAATAATAATGATAAAATTTTATTTTAATATGTTTCAATAATACTTATAAATGCTTGAATGATATGTCACTTAAAAACGATTAGAAGAATCCATGAAAATGGCTCTTACATAGCAAAAATTATAATTTAAGTTATTAAAAAAATTAAAATAATTTCAAAGAAACATCAGAATGATTATTGGCACAAAACAGAAATTAAAGCTGCAATTTATTGATATAACGTTTAAAATATTTAATTTTTCATGAAATTTAATTCCGAATAAAGCGAAACTGGATGTCTCAGAATGAAATAATATTGTTTCTTCTTAGAAATGATTACTATAATTAAAAATGATTATTCCATGGGATCCTTAGATTTTTTAGAATTCGTTTAAAATAACGTGGAAACTGATTTTCATAGAGTCCATAACATAATTTGATTAAAGAAGAAAGCAACTTTTCTATGCCTTTTTCAGTTGAGTTAATATATTTAAATCACGTTGTATAAGATCATATCTATATGGTGAATGTTTGACTAACATTTACCAAAACTTCACCAAATTGTTAAAAAAGCGAATGATCTTCAATTGTCATAGAACAAGACCATTCCTGAGAATACTTAAACAATAGAACCATTCAGGCCACAAATCATAATAGGTAGTTTTTCCCATTCATTTCTTTCTTATCTAATTAAATTTTAAAAAAATTATTTCTTCTGGCTCTAAAAAAACAAGTAAAACCATGTTCTTTTAAAATAGTAAATATGCCTTAATTAGAATTACTGTTGTCTAGCTAGCCTTATTTGCCAGATAACATCTACGATACTGAAATCGGCTTCTGTATTATGGTCATGTTACTCAGGTGCTGGCCCTAGCGTCGCAGGTTCGTATCGCGATCTTCTCTTTTTGCCCTGCTAGCTAATAAACAATTCTAATTTTCAGAAAGCAATCGTGTAAAAAAATGGTACAAAATGGGATAAAATGTAATGAGAAAATAATAATGTCCTCGTGATATTCAAGTACATATCATGTGCTTGGCATGATTACTTAGAGTAAGTGTATTTTGCAAAATAGAATGTCTGGTCTATATTTCACTCTGAATCTGCACACTATTTTTTAAACGTTTGCCAAAAAATATACCAAATGATAACTATCATTCCGTAATTATTTGATTCGCCTTTATATATCGTTTTATGCCAAAGATATTTTTTCTTCAATCATGTAATATTCGACGTAATACGGAATTGCATGTCCTGTTGTTGGCATAAATATTTAGGAAGATTCCATTCTACAACAAAGACTGTCTTGCGGATATTCCACTCTGAATTTAGACACTATTTTCAAAACATTTACCTAAATGTAAGGCAAATTATAACTATTATTATATTTTCATTTGATTAATCTTTATATATCACTTTAATGGAAAGCATTTCTTCTTGAAGCAATAAAGTAACAATTGGCGAAATATGCTGTTGTTGTTACTTATGGCACTTGCCATGGACAAGCGCCGTCAATACATCAGCATATTTTAAGCAGGAGATATACGTCTCTTGTTTTACAAGTAGCGTCATTCAGGGCCAAGAGTACGACTTAGCTGCACACACGCCACAACCTTTATTAGGGTGCGGACTTCATTCATGCAAATTAATTCACTCATCTCAGATCATAATTTAGATCTAGAAGAGAAAACGATTTCCTCTGACCCAGTACCCCCCGTGGTATTACTCTGGACATGGAGGAATTTTTGATCACGAACAGATTTAACGAGCGCCAGCCGCCACACATTTCGAGAATCTTTTAGTCGGCGAGTTTCGAACTCATAACCTAAGGAGAACGAGTCCTACTCTCTACCAACCAGGCTATCCCGGCTCTTGTCGTAATATAGAACTACATATGTGGCTGACATAATTACCAAGGGTAAGTCCATTCTACAATGATGGCTGTCTTTTTCATATTCCACTCTGATCTAGACACAGCTTTCAAAACATATACCGGAAAATAAACCAAATTATAAATATCATTCCATTTTCATTTGATTCTTATTTATTCATAGTTTTGATCGAAAGCTGAAAGCTTGAAAAATTGTCTATATTATCTTACATTTAATTTTTTAAATTTAATTTACATAATTTTTTAAAAAATATATTCATTTAATTTCCTTTAGAAATTCATAATTTTCATTCAATATAGATATCGAGTCATGAATGAAGTCTGTTTCTCGCTAATTAATTTGAGATAAACATTGAATATGCCGATGTATGGCGACAATCTATTAATTTCTGATAAGGACACCAAAACAGGCCCTCTAAGTGCATGCTATTAGCTATAAATCAAAAGTTGTCAGAAATGTTCAAGCTTAATTAAAATCGAAGCGTGTTTCGAAGTTAGATTAATAGATCAATTATTCTAATGTTTAAGAAAGCATAAATTTCTAATCGCTCGTTAAAGATACTGAGAATATTTGGGCATTTCCAATTTCGACTAATGAAAATATTTAGGAGAAACAGTGGGAAAATATTGATGCACCTTAAAAGTGTCTATAGGAATTAGGAAATGCCAGTTGCAAGCTTCATATACTCTGATGAATATTTCGGTTAATTAAGCACAGACTGAGATACGCCAGACATTTTAATATAGGCATCTGCGTTTAAAAGGATTTAATGGTTGGAAATTATTATTTCAAAGAGAAATGCCACTGCATGCTTAGATAAATGTTACATTTAGATGAAATATATTTTGCATTATTCAGGTAATTTAATTTACTAAGTTAATGTTTAAATACCTATTAGTGATGCGCGTTTCAATTAAGATGGTAATATGGTTTCAATTAAGACTGTCTCAAAATAAGAATTGTTTTATAAATTGCCGGCTAAAACTAAACATTTAATTAAATAAGGATGTGAGTGATAAAATTAGAATTATTGTAAAATACCCACATTGATGCACAATTTCAAAGATAATATTACCCCTAAATTTTGAATAATTAAAACAAGTTTTAAGATATTAAAATTTTCTATTCAATTTTTAAAAAAATCTCAGTGCAACTAATAATGTCTAATGCGCAGCTTACTAAGTAATTTTTTTTATACATACAGAGTCGTTTAAACGCAAACTACTTTGTCTTAAATTATAAGTTTATCTAGTTTCTGACTGGGCATGGAAACTTTAAATCATATTTAAAAACTTCAATTTGTCACCACTGATAGGTGTTTGTTCTAGATTGATCCAGTCCAGGATTGCAAACATTTGATATTTGAGTGCACTAAATTTATTCACGAAGGAAGTAAAATCAAGGAACTGTCTTCTAAAGAATAATATAGCTTGGCCCCTTGACATTTATCCGCATTTGTGCAGAATAAATCCTCTTTAATTTCCTTTTGTACATATATTAATAGCCATTATCCAGTAACTCATTGCGCACCTTGTATTCCCTGTATCACCCTGTATTTCAGTTATTTAAACAGTATTTCAGTGTGTTTATCGAGAAATATGTTGTTGTTGTTGCTGTTATGTATGGCTCTTGCCATGTGGACAAGCCCCCTGCTGATACATTGGTAGATTTAAGCCGAAAGATGCGTCTCTTGTTTTTTATTTTTATTTTGAAGTAGTGCCAGCTAGGGCCAAGAGTATGACTTAGCTACACACTCACCACATTTCCTTGCTCACTCCCTTTGTACAGGAGGGCAAAATCACATACCTCACAGATAGCACACAGAAGAACAACCATGCCCAAGCCGGGACTCGAACGCGGTGATCCCAGAACACAAGCAAGGGGCGTTACCTCTGTGCTAGAAAGCCGGCATCTAGAAGTATTTGCATATATTCTTTTGTATTTTTGTTTTGATTGTTTTATTTCATTTTATCATACTTCTTCATATCTATTATATCATAAACAGTAGGTTTCTGTTAGTATGAGAGCAATTTTGTGTATTTGCTTTTCCCCTCTTTTTTTTCTTTGCATTTGTGCCTATGTCTTTATATTTGAAATTTAACCTGCTGTTAATTGTGAAGTGACTTACATATGTAAGCCTTGTGGTATACTTGTAGGCACACAGGGAGTTTATACGCAGATAACTAATAAAAAAATCAACCCAATGATGTCAAAGCAGTAAAGAAAAAGAGGGTGAAATGGATCAGATTCAGAAAATAATTGAAATGTTCAACAAATATGGAATGTTATTTTTTTTATATATTTTAGATAAGGAAATTATAACATTAAAACACGCTTTTTCTAACTAGCTCAAAAACATCCTTAATTTCATGAAAAAGATCGTTCATGCAAAGGGAATAATTCGCCGGTCTGAGGGACGAATGGCAAATAGAGAACTGGATAAATACTTCACAAGATACTGGATAATACTTTACAAAGAAAAAAAATCCTCTGATTCCAAAAGGAGGGAAAACTTTTATATACTAATCGTAAATCATCATTAAAAGAGGTTCTTTTTGACTGATAAAAATCACTTTAATGTCTTATAAGGTCATAAGTTCATAAAGACAGTATTTAGTCTGTAGACTCCAAGCACCTTGGCAATGGTTTACTATCACCAATATCAAAATTGGATATCAATCCAATGGTTAAAGGTAGAAGGCGTGCTGCCCATTGTTTTACATTTCAATAATAGTTTGTACCACTACATAGCTTCAATAGATTGTCATTTCCAACAAAATTAACATTAATTTATTATTAAAATTACACTCTTCATGCTGTATATTATACTTTGTTAATTCATTTTTTTTTATAAAATTGTATTTAAAAAAAAGTCCGTTCACTTTTCTATAGAACTCTGCAAATCAGTGTTCAGTCTGATAGATCATTGCATTTAGAGTTATCAAATACGTCAAAGCTATATTTATGAAGCTAGTTATGTTAAGAATTCAATTTCGGAAACAAGAGGCTCGATTTCTTGATTTTTTTTATTGCTAACTTAAATAACTTAAATCCTGAAAATCGACATTCCTTCGGCTGCGAGTTCTAGCCCGCCAATCAAAGACTCTCCGTGTGTGTGTGTGTGTGTGTGTGTGTGTGTGTGTGTGTGTGTGTGTGCGTGCGTGCGTGCGTGCGGTAGACGTTACATCTGTCATAATCACAAAGTCCTCCATGTAGAGAGTAATAACAAAGGAGATCGTTCTCTGTTCAAGATTTAAATTAAGATCTATGGATTAATAAATGAAATGCAGGAATGAAGTCCGTTTTGTGAGCTGGAAGTCAGACATCTGCTCTCGATTGGGGTCCATACCCTGAGAAGCTACTGCGCCCCTTCTTCTATTGTAAAGCGAAAAACTATAAAAACAATGACAATTTTAATTACTTAGTAAAAGGTTGCTGAAATAAAATTTATGTGTTGACCTATGTATAAATTGACATTAATTTTTTTTCTAAAATGCTTGCTTTGAGTGACCTTCCAAAACAACATTATTAACATTAGTTTAAAATTTAAAATATATGTGTGTTTGTGTATTGTGTGTGTGTTATCGAATCAAGGACATTTTACTCATTTATTTTTAGTTTTCTCTATCAAAAATTGTTTAACATTTCCAACCTATCTCAGCACTTAGCATGATGCTTCAGAACATTAAAATTAAAGTAATTAACTTGAAATAGTTTAACAGGGCATTTATATTCCTTATGATATCATGAAACATTATTTCATTCATCAAATAATTTTGATTTTGAGAAAAATATGAAATTAAAATATGCTTTAGAGATTTAATTTAAACAAAAAATAGTAAATATTTCAAGTAGACCACCTGTTTGCCAAAGGAATCTTATTGCTTAATTAAATAAAAAGATGAAGGCTAAAAAGATTTGTATATGAGCATAATAGATTAATCAGTTATAATCGCAGGTAATTACGTTTTCATTATTAAATGGGAAGGAAGTGATATCTTCATTACCTTAAGAACGTTCACTTTTAAAATGTCTATTATATAAATTCTATTTCCTTAATTGCATATTTTTTTCTTATTTCTAAAACCCAATCCCACACTCAGCTCATAATTTTAATATAGTCATTCAACTGATCAAATGACAATTAAATTTGCACATTATAAAATATGTAATTTCCAATAATTATCACGGGTATTTCCACACCAATGAAATCCCTGTTCATTCCAGCGTAATAAAACAATAGTTAAATTACGTAATCGATAACATGGCTAATTATGAAATACTCCAAATCGAAATAATGCTATTAAAATCGGATCTGATAATGCTGCTTTAGTCAATAAACCTATAGTTAAATATCGACTTTTCCTGAGTAGGTGATTTATTATTTTCATTTACTATCGGGGATTATGTAACTTGTGCCTTTTAATTTAATGCTTCTCTGAGCTTTCGCGGCTATCTAGGAGATTTAATCCACTGTTCTAAATAGTTTGAGCCTAGAATCTAATCCCTTTTAGCATAATTACTCAACATTGAGCACTTACGTAGCATCTTAAACTTTGTTTCGATTTATTCATTTCGATTCGAAAATCTTTTAAGTTAATTAACTTTGAATTGCTAAATGGGAACAAAATCAACGAGATCAGTTGAAAACAATTATATTTATTACAGTAATAGTTTTAAATAAATCATTTAAAATGAAAGTATTTTTCTCAAGAAAATTAACTTATTGTAATATTTTTAATTCTTAAAAAAATATATTGTAGAAATTACAGCTTCTGAATTCGGAAATTCTGCAATAGTAGTTACAATAAATATTTTTCAGCTTACTTATTTACAAATATTTTTTAAAAGATCTCTTAAAAAAATTATAATTTGAAAAATAAACATAAAAATGCTTAAGTTATAATTTCTTGTTAAAGAATTTCAATATATGTTTGTTAGAAAAAAGAATAAAGTTGGTAAATTAATTTTAAAAATAAATCCGAGTTTGTTTTTAGATTATAAAATTAAACTTTCATTTTTGTTATGACAAACAATAAAGTAAACCTAGTCATTAATTCATAAAAAATGACTTCCTCTTTAATAAAAAGCTTTATTTAGTTTTTTTAATACAAAATCATCTGTTAACCCACATACTTAGCTGAGAAACTATAATACTATGTCGTATAATATCATTTATTAATATTAATATTAAATATGGTTTTATACATGCTTTCAAATGAATAATTATAAACAGTTGAGTGATATAACGTGTTTTAGGATAACTATTACTCTATAGTTGCTTATTAAGTTTCTAGACCGTTTTAATAAATATGTTAATCAAAAGATTCAAGCTAATTCAATTAATGCAAATTGATATTAATTGAAAATATGCCTTACAATGTTCATGAAAGAAGAAATTAATAATATTTTTTGTAAATTGAAATAGTTTACTAATGCCAATACAAATTTAATGTAAATTCATCTATAAAAATAAAACTATATTAAATATTACCAATCATTATATTGCAATGTGTTTATTCGAATGAAATGTGTTAAAAATATTGTTCAATGATAGACTTTCTTACTAATAAAAATGAAATGAAATTTCGTAAGGATTCACAAATTTGCAATTAAATAGCTGAACTAACAAATCTGAACATTTCGTATTCTAAGCTTTATTAACAATCTGTCCAAGAAATTTATAATACTTAATTTTTATATTAGTTCTTTCTCGACATGTTCTTAGACATCAGTATCCTTATTTTTACGATATTTATTTAGCGTCGAAAAAAATGCGAATCATTACTTCGGTTTAAAAAATTACTTTCATTCTAATTTCCATGAATTAAAAGAAAATTTATATCAAAAAATCAGTTATTTAACACAAAAAAGGCTTTAAATTATATCTCTTGTATAGAAATTGAAATGCAGTTCGATATATTCGAAAGTACCCGGTGTGTTTGAAAAACAATGAGTTTCCCTCCAAATGGTTTCCAAGACTATACATAAATTTATAAAACCAATTTATAAATAAAAATTAAATAAAATATTATCATAAAACAGCAAGTAATAGTGTGTAAAACCACTTATCTATACCGTCAAACAAAATTTTTTATGTCAAAGTTATGTTGTATCCATCATAAAATTTAATGTTAACCTCTGTTTGGATTTACCTATCACATTTTTCATTCTAATCGATTCATTTAATTCATCTTCACAGAAAAAATATGTTGTAAACGAAATGAATTTATAACAGTTTCCTGTTATTAATTTTTTTCAGCATCTTTGACAGCTTTGTAATTTATATATTGGCCCATATATACAATGCTTTCGTATTAAAAAAAATACTTTCTATTGCCATGAAAAATGTTCCCTTCTAAGTTTCTGTAAGCTAATATCAACTGTGAAAGGTTAAAATAATTTAAAATAAATTTTCTGTCCACAATTTGATTATCTGAGATACATGGATTATATTCTCATTGTTTTCAAATGAATGCATGCTATAAATAATCAATGTTTATTATATGTGAATTATATAATCATATTCTATCTTTATCACTTTTTGAATCTTGACAATTTTACTTGGCAAAAAGTTACACATCAGCAATATTTTTTTTAAATGTTAACAGTTGGTATTGTTTACAAAATGCCACAGTAGAAAGTTTTAACTTTATATAGTTCTATTCTCACAAGAAACGCAAATTTTTAAAGTTAGGATCACATCCGTTCATTTCGGAATCACACAAAGAAAAAATTTAGTTCTTAAAAAAGAAAAGAAAGGAAATGCGTAGGTTGTATTTAGTAAGTAACGTAAGATCCTCCTGCTAATAGGGTAACAAAATATAGGGTAGTAAAGGTGTATAGAACACCTTACAGTGAGAATTTTGACACCGGGATAGCCTGGTTGATTGAGCGTTGGACTCGTATTCCTTAGGTTACGAGTTCGAAACTCACCGACCAAAAGATTCCCTTCGTGAGTGGCGGCAGGTGCTCGTTAAATCCGTCATGGTCGCAAAGTATTCCATGTCGAGAGTAATACCACTGGGGTACTGGGTCAGAGGTGATCGTTCTCTGTTCCAGGTCTAAATTACGATCTGAGATGAATAGATGAATTTCATGAATGAAGTCCGTCCCCTAAAAAGGATTGTGACGTGTGAGTAGCTAAGTCGTACTCTTGGCCCTAGATGGAACTACTTGTAAAACAAAAGACACATCTCCGGCTTTAAATCTGCTGATGACTTGTCCATTGCAAGTGACATAAGTAACAACAACACATCACAATGGAATTTTTGATCTTCGGCATAGTAAATATCCTCGGTAGTTTTGCAACAAAAAAAAAAATTCAAAAAACAATCATTGTGACAAAAAATATCATACACAGCTGAACTATATAATATCGACACATTTTTCCATTAAAACTAAAATTGAAATGAAGTCTTATTTTTCAATAAATGCATCAGGGCGACATGTAAAATATCTAGAATGTTCACAAATTAAAATGGTTAACAAGCAAATTTGAAGAAAAATGAAAATATATCAAAATAGAATCAGAGATGAAATAAAAATATAAATTAAATGTTATTGTTTTATATATTTATATTTAACAAAATATTCTATATATATACATGGTGCTTCAATAAAAATTCGTTTTCAAGAACATTCTGATTTTTGATATTGATTTTTACATTTCACAATTTATTTTAATAGTAAGCTATAAAATGCCTTTTCGAATAAACATTTTCCTTTTAATATTAAAATATTTTATAGAATACTCACTAAATAAATTCCGCCAAATTTTATGACATTATGTAAGAATATTAATTTACTTAATTTAGCTTACTTATTTATAAAGATTGTTTCTAAATTTCTTCAACAGCAATTGAAATTAAATTATATAAAATAAATGTCCACATATAAGAAAAATCTCTCAAGTTATTTAAGATTATTATTTTTATTTGCACAAATTTACTGATTAACTATTTAATTACTTTATTTAAACTTATTAAATAAATTATAATTGAATTACTTTATTTAAACTTATTAAAATAATAATAATTAGATTGTATACTTTTCATTTTGTTTTCAAAAAATTAAGAATCGAAGCAAAATTTAGATTTCAAATACATTTGAAAACTGAAAATATCCAATTAATTTTATGTGGTTATTAACTTTGAATATTTTTGAGTATAAAAAATGACCTTAATTTTGATCAATATTGAAATATTATATCTTATATATAGTATTTTCAGTTATGAATCGAAATAAAAAACCTGTTTCAGGATTTAAAACTTTATTTTTTTCTTTGTTTTTATAATATATTCTAAAATCCAACTTAGCAAAATAATAATATTTCAACAAATTTACTCACAATCTTTCTTTGAAGATATACCTACGATTCATTTTTCTTACATCGTTTAATGTTTGTTTTATTATAAATGCCTTTCCAAATTTCGGTAAACAATTGATCCAAAAGATCATATTAT
The DNA here is from genome assembly GCA_026289955.1 of Argiope argentata. Lineage (NCBI taxonomy): Eukaryota > Metazoa > Arthropoda > Arachnida > Araneae > Araneidae > Argiope > Argiope argentata. The sequence goes on along the minus strand of JAOUZG010035502.1, from coordinate 1,381,175 downwards.
TTATGAGAAACTTATTCTTTGAGACAGCTCTTAGCATGAAAATAAATAAATAAAAATAATATTCATAACCAAGCCTTCTTTCAAAATTAATTAAAGATTGAATTAATTTAATCATAAAGAGAGTTTGATTTTTTGCATTATCACTTCATTCTTTTTAAATGACACCGACATTTATTTAAAGTGCATTTTTTATTATTTTTTGGAAATTTAATTTCATTCTTTTTTACAAGGGAATTATGCTTTTTATTTGTTTTTGATTGAAGTAATAAAAATAAATATTAAAAAACACTTTTTAAAAAAAAAATTGATGAAAGTCAATACCTGTCAAAACATTTTCTAAGTATACTTGTTGAAAACTTTTTAACAATAAATATTTGATTTGACAATTTGTAAAAAATAATAATATTTATAAAGCACTTAATTTATGTCAGATGTCATTCTAGTTTCATTTTTTGTATTTTTAGCAGACAATGTTTTTTTTAAATTAAATTTTCTTCTATATTATAACTTACTTCTTTCTTTACCTTTAATTTGAGATTTTTGTATTCGATTTCAAAACAGGTTCCACAATTTTTCAATTACCAGGGGATTTTTAGCAGAAATGATTTTCATACAAATGTATGAAAATCATGCATATGAAAATGCTTACATCTATTCAGAAAATATTGTAAATTTGAATAAATTTTCCTTTTGCAATAAATTCCGTCACGTTAACAATTATAAATACTTAAAGTTTTTAAACTGGGTGTAATTATTTTCAAAAGGATTCTAGTAATATAATTGTTTTATTTATGAACATCTGTAACGAGTATATGATTTTATAACATAAGCTTCATATTTCTTGAATCATTAGTAACTATTTCTTAAAATTAATGTTTAGCTATATAAAGTGATAACCTTCTTTATATATCATAGAAAATTACTTCCTTTTAGCATCATTGTTACAATAAATATTTCTCTTTCGGCTCATGTAACGAATTAAAATTTTAAAGCAACATGGAATTAAAGTAGGAGTAAAACTAATGAAATTCTAGCTCCTGCCCATTAAAGTTTCGGACAAGGAACTCATGTAAAATTTGAATCCCTGGACGTTTCTTGAATAAGAACTTAAAACTCTTCGTCCTATGAAAACTTCAAAATAAGCTCCATGTTCTTTAAATTATTAGGTACATTTTCACAAAATTAGTCTCTAGTCATATAAAATATAACCTTCCTTTATGCGTAACATAAAGCGAATTAACAATTTTAGGCTTAAGAACTACTTAGTTTCTATATAAACAAGCTCTACATTACTATAAAAGGAATAGAGTCGCCGTTAAATATCCACGTTAGAAAACCGTTTTTGACTGAAAATCTCGAATTTACTTAATGTCGTAGCTGAAACGTTCCTAAAAGTGTTTTAAATTTACTTATTTGATAATTGGATGCAAAATCTGAAAACTTTCAATAAAATTAGACAAATGAAAATAATAATAAGTACATATTGACTTTACAAGAATCTATAAAAAAATTTCATAGCATGAAATATAACCTAATGTATTAAAAGTTTATTATCAGAAACAGATTTAGAACTAATTAAACAATAAAAAACGGGCCTATAGCACAATTTATATTTACAAGCCCTACAATTTTTACTAGCCCAACAATTGTTATCCTATTTATCCTATTGCTGTTATCCTATTTTTAATTTGTTTTAAATATCCTATTTTTATTAGTTCAATAATTATATACAAATTTTAATCTAAAATATTTTCATTTAAAATGTCAGTTTTCCTTGGAAATGATTTTAATATAGTTAATTCTAAACTAATCTGGAGATGTGATTTCAAAGATATTCATGATTTTAATTCAGACTTTTATAATTTTCTTACTTTAAGATACTTAAGATACTTAATACTTTAAGATACTTTTTGACTTAGTATTCCACAAACATATTTGATTTTGTACTCAAAACATACAATATTAGATTTCTACTCCGATGAGATTATCAGATAAAATCACCAAAATTGACATAAATATTATTATTTTATTCTATAATTTCCAGCTTTAAACTCATATATTTTTGTATAAAACCCATATCTATTTTTTTGAGTATTCGTTAATTTCTTTTGAATTTCTTCTTCTTGAAATATGAGTTTACTAGTAAACAAAGAACAACAGAGAAGAAAATAACCAGACGAATAATAATTTAGAAAAGAATTCGTTATCCTGACAGCTCATATTCTTCCTTGCAGCACAACAGACTCTTTGGGGGGGGGGGAGGGATTCTAAAGTTTCAACAATTCCGGAGTTCCGGAGTTGAATAAAAAAATGCAAGAAAACATTTTTCATTCCTAAGCTCACTCTGCTGACCGTGTGTCTAACTGCTGTCTGTTTGAATCACTTCTGAAGGCGATGGAAGGGGCCTGAGCAGAAAAGGAGGGGTGTTGCTGCGAAGTTAAACCCTCCTCTGTTTTCCTGTCACGTTGTTTATATGCCAGACTTCGACCGTGAGGAAACATGTAACGGAAACGGAAAAACGCATTCTCAATGAAAAGACAAATCTATCACGTATCAAAAGTATAAAAAACGGTTTTCTTGAAAGAAATCAAAACACGGGAATTGATAAAAATATAAATAAATTTATTTATGCCTCACACGGATTTCGTCTATGGAAAACATGCAGAATTTAATGTTTGTATAACAGACAGTGAAAACGAAACAAAAATTTTGAAGTTAAACAACGTTTGTTCAACAAATCTATTGTTTGTTTTTATTACATTATTTTCCTTCCATAAGAAATCTGATTCAGCTGTTTATCGTTTGGAAGAAATGACTGAAATAATTTTTCATTTCATTTAGTTGTGATCAAAGTCATTATTAGTTAAGTTACAGAAAAAAATTTCTTTATTCATAGCGGATATAAACTGCTTTATTGTATAATTTGTACGTGGGGCTAATTTTAATGCATTTAATAAAAAAAATTAAAATTTAATGCTTTATTTTAAGAAAATTATTTCTGCTGGGGGTAGTTTTAAGAAATTTTTCCTTGACTAAATCATTAAAAATTTTATTTGAAATTTCACAAACAGCATTTACAATTATATAAAATTATCTTGTCAGATGGCTGCATTTCTGATGCGTTTACAAATCAAAGCATAATTTATTTTCTTTGTAGTTGAGTCTTTAAATGAACGACTCTGTGTGCATAAAACAAGCTAAAATACACTGTTTCTAAGTTCACTGGTTTCTTTAGATTTTTTTTTGTTATTTAAAGTTCTAAATCATAATAAATCATTTAACTACCTTTCTCTTGTCCCAGATCTCATTTATTTGAAGGAATTGGATCATTAAATCATTAATATGATATTAAATGGGCCAGCGTGCAAGAAACAAGTCAAAATATACAGTACATCGTTTCTAACACACGCTGTAATTCACTGATTTAAAAAATCTCATTATGGGAAATTTTAGCGCATTTCAAATCATTTAGCTTTCTTTCTCTTACTACAGATCACAGTTATGTGGAATAATTTGTTTAGTATATTATTAATATGAAATTTCCAAAAGTAATAATAATAATATAAATGTTTCAATTTAAAATAATTAAAAAATGAATTTTTGATTATTCAGTAATTATTAACCTAAAAGAACGTTTATCAATAAAATTTATTGGTGAAGCATAGTGAAAAAAAAAAATTGTCAAAAATCAATAAGATGTTTAAAAAAATCTACGGTTTTGAGGATTAAAAATTTTTCATGTTTAATTTGCAGATAACATTGGAATTTTTCCTTCTAATTTGTGAGGTAATTAATTAGCGATCTCTCAAAACGCAGCAATAATTTCTAACAATTTTCCTCTGTCTTAAAGTTAACATTTTGCACCAATAATTCACAGATAAATCAGAATTTTTTTTAATATAACTTTTTTCAACAACAATTATAGACATATAATGCTTTCTATCATTCAAGTTAGATAATAATAGATTTTTATATGTATAAAAATTTTAACTCATTTTCTGTTGTTATATTATATATTTTGTGTTATTAACTGTAAAGAATTAAATAATTCATTAGATCTTTATATAAAATTGTTTA
>JAOUZG010035502.1:1358445-1372098 GCA_026289955.1 Argiope argentata | reverse complement strand
TGTGTGTGTGTGTGTGTGTGTGTGTGTGTGTGTGTGTGTATGTGTGTGATTTTAAATTGTATCCGGTTGCTTGCTTTTCTATATAAGATTGATAGAACAATAATTAACACATTTATTAAATTTACTCAATCATTAGAAAACCAAGAGAAAGGTAACTATTTTTTTTCAAGACTTAAAAATAAATATAATAAAAGCCTGTAATATTTATTTGACCAATTGAGTAACTACCAATATATATATTTCTTGAGATGAGTCAGACAGTGTATTAGACTCATCTATGGAAATGCAGATGATCATGTAGAAAAATGTAATGAAATAAAATCTTTTGCCAACTACAGTCAATGAAATACATTTTAAAGAAAGAAAAAAAATCGAAAAATTCTGTAACATGATATATTTGTTCTCAACACGGTTAGCAACAAGCCATGAGTGTAATGATCAAAATGATTAATCAAACTTAACTAAATATTTTATCTCTAACTCTAAATCCTAAATAATTTGATAATCTAACTCTAAACGCCATTTTATTTTTGAACTAATTTGATGTAAAGACAATATATTTTGTATTTTTATGTGGTATTTTATATTTATTAATTACACTACAGGATTATAAAAGCATTGAATGTATTTTCTTTAATTTAGTAAGTGAATGCAAGATTTATTTTACAATGAATTTACTTGACTTCACATGACCTTTCATCTTTTAAAAAAATTTCTCGTTTCATAGTCGAATATTTTATGTTTCATATTTAGAAATTGCATTTAATGTATTTCTGACATAAATAATTTTTCGGATTATTTATTTTTCTTAATATCATACATTTAAGTTTGAATAGAAATTGTATGTAGAATTTGATTTAAGAAATTGTCTATGACTTTCGAATCATCTTAACGAATATACAAAACACATCAGAAATAAATTTAAATAAATTGCTTAAATCGCTTTTTTTTTATTTTGAGAAGCATTATTTTGTTCTTTCACTGAAAGTAATAACCTCATTGCAAATTTGTAGGATGAAAGAGGTTTCAAAAAGCTCGCCGACTATCTATTTTCACTTTTAGCTCCGAGCTACTCCCTTGAATATAGTGATATCGACAAATACTGGTTATAAATCTGCATATTTTATGTATAAAAAAAGGTTCAAAAAGAAATTCAGCAAAAAAATCTGAATATGAAATTCCTTTTTCAAAATAGCCTCCCGAGGGAAGTTGTTTGATGTTTCTATTTTCTTTTCATGTTTAGAGAGAATAAAATAAATCATTCAGTGTAGAAAAGAATTTTCAAAAACCATTGTTTAAGAAATTTTACGTATAGTCGGAAGATCCTGACGGTTAAATTGAGATGACTTACATCATACATTAATGAATAATGTATGTATAATAATAAAAATAATGGCATTTGCTACTCCAAATTCCAATTTATCGTACGTGAACAGTAGTTTTATAAATCCTGTGGTATGAATCCGAAAAAAATATCAATCTTTTTCATGATTCATATTTCACAATCACCAACATTTAGAAAAATGATGGTTTTTTACCATCTCAAAATAACCGTGAAAATTTTTCTCCCCAGGCTAGAATTTAGAAAATGATTCCCCCCCCCCCATCTCAAAATCATTCGAATTCCGACAAGACTTTTTTGAGAGATTTAAAAATTGAACAGGTACAATTTCTGATATCCCCCCCTTCGATATTTCTAGTTTATTCCCATTTTCTTTTCTGTTCTTCCAGTGATAACTGCTTACGAATCTACTCTTTACTAGGCTGATAGGAGAATCAGGTACTTGGCGACATTCTGAAAAAATAACTTCTTGTTGGAGGTTAGTTTCCAAATGTGACAGCCTTCTTTATAATTTTCAAATAAACATTAAAATGATAAATTGATGTCTTAAATACCATAAATGGCTAATTTTCTGCATATGTATATTATGGTTTCTAAAACCTCAAGCCAAAATAACATCATGTTCAAGCATGATAAAAAAATACATACCTAATATTGTATTTTTTATCTAAATTTTTTATCTTATTTATGATTATACTATTAATAAGTGAAGTTAGAACGCTTTCAGTTTAGTGCAGATTGAATTATCACTGGACTTAGACACTCCTGTCCTAATGATACTGTCTTCTAGGAGGCATATTTAGAACTCCTGTCTCTGAGAAGAGAGTCAAACTTCGCAAAATATATGGCTAAGCTTAAAAGCTTTGTGTCCTAAAACAGAACTTAGTACTTTTTATCGAGTTGAACTGACAGCAAGAGGTTGAAGAAGGATAGTCCTCTTGGTTTTATACCTAAATGGAGCCTGTCAGGTATTTGTGTTGAGCTATGCACTACTTCTAATTTTCTGACTGCTACTATATCTTTTGGTAAATTGTAACGAGAATTTGGCAGTAAATGTTACTAAACATGATGAGCACCCAAAGCATCAACTGGCTCTTGAGGTCATAAATAACAACCCCTCCCAGGCTTTGACTATCTACACCGACGAAAACAAGTCCAAATTGGGAAGAACTGATAGTGGTGATTTTATGATAACAAATAACGAGACTTTTAGATACTCTTTTAGAAATCCAAAATTTAGCTCAATTTTTTGCTCAGAGCTTAGTGCTATTAATGAAGCCTGGTCCTAGCCTTGAACTCTTGCATGGCCGATGCATGGGTATTGACTGATAGCAAGAGTTCAATCCAATGTCTGAGAGACTTGATCTTGGCGCATCTTGGATAAATTATTGCTAGAATTTCTGGCCAAACTGGCTGTTTTGGACCAGGTCAGATTTGCGCGTATACAGTGGATTCCTGGGCCGGGATAGCCTGGTTGGAAGAGAGATGAACTCGTCCGCCTTAGGTTACGAGTTCGAAACTAACTGGCCAAAAGATTACCCTAGTGTGTGGAGGCTGACACTTATAAAATCTTTTCGTGGTCACAAATTCCTCCATGTCGAGAGTAATACCACAAGTGGTACTAGGTCAAAGGTGATCGTTCTCTGTTCTGGGTCTAAATTACGATCTGAGATGAATGAACGAATTTGCATGAATGAAGTCCGACTACTAAAAAGGGTTGTTACGTGAGTGCAGCTAAGTTGTACTTTTGGCCATATACAGCGCTACTTGTAAAATAAGAGACGTATATCTCCGGCTTAAAATCTGCTGATGTATCAGCCGGGTTTGTCCCTTGCAAGTGATATAAGTAACAGCAACAATAACAAAGGCGGATTCCTTCACATGTGGATAACCATGGAAATGATATTATCGATCAGCTTGCTGTAGAAGGTACTCACCTTCCTACAGTTTCTTCAGCTGATCTAAAAAATTCCAGAGGTTTATTCCCTGTTTTTGCCTAAGATAAGTATGGCCTGGAGGGTTCCACCTAAACATGATTGGGATGCCACTGAGTGTCCTCGAATCTCCCTGTACAGCATTTGCTCGAGATTTGCTCAGACTGTCTTGCATAGACTAAAGCCCGGCGATATTATAAGTTTGACCTTCAGTGAAAAAGAAGAAAAGATGTACATTGCTACTGTTCGGTTATCGCTTCCCTTTCTCACATCGTCGATTTTATTGGTTGACGATAATGGGAGTGTTTTTTCTTTTGTAGTGCGACATGGTCTCTTGGACTTGGTTTAGATGTCTAGACCAAGGGGATTAGCAACAACAAAAGAGAAGATTAAAAACGAAAGAAATAGAATGCAAATGGTTATTTTCTCAAAAGAAAATAACGTAGGCAAAAAATTGAGTAGATGCTCTTTCATTTAACGATTTTTGTTGAAAATTGTTTGAAACAAATGATATGATTATCTAAACTTAGTGAGAAATATTTATTTAGAAAACAAAGCAGCCCTTTTTTGTTTTGAAGAACATATAAAATTATTCAATTTTTTATCTTCAGCGTTACTGTGTCTTCAACTCGCAAACTTATCAATGTTTTTCCATAGTAAATCAAAATAAATTTCCATTAAAACATTGGTTTTTAGTCAGTCATCCAAACCTTAAAGTATGTTAATTTAGCTATCGCAATAATAACATTTTGCAGTTATTTTTTTCTGAATAAAAATGAATTGTCTTAATTGGTATTCAAACTTTAAGCAACATGATCAAAGGCGTAAGAAACCTTAGACAATAGTTTTAAAACAATGTTAGTTATCAAACATTTAATTAGTAATAGTTCTTAAATTTCTTATATTACTTCTAGTTGTGAAAAAAATCAAAGACTTGGAAATTTATGTATAAAAAAATTCAATACCTTCACAACGTTATTACGTAGTTTAAAACTAATTTTATCGAAGAAGTAAAAATATACTCTAAAAATTGAAATATCTTATTAGCGAGACAATTTATTCATAGAAAAAATAATTACAATTAGTGTAAATAATTTTATATTCTAGACTTTCTCTTTATAAAGTATACCCTCTTTTTCTATGAGCCCAAACTTAACAAAGTTACAGAAAATCAGACAGAATCAGGGAAAACTTTTTTGGAGCTAATATAATTTCACATTCATTGTAAAGATATATCATTGAGATAAAAATAGAAAAATTCTAAAATTATGTACCTTACTCTCATATTCTTTTGGACTAATGCTATTTTTAAAAAATTTCTTGTGATATATACCAATAATTTATTTTATTAGATATGCGCATAACATCTACTAAATAGACTGCAAAGTTTGTAACTTTAACTTTCTTCAAATTATTTGGTCTATTTTAATTAACTTTTAAAAATGTTTTTACTATATTTCTCAACTTACTATATTTTTCAACGTTTTGGTTGTTCTGAATGAATCCAAAACTTTTTCCACTGTTGCTACTAATATTTCATGTTGGTTTTCAATTTCTTGTATTCGAAGTATGTAAAGAGAAGGGCTGCAGTGTTGATAAATTTTGAACTCGAAATTTTAAAATCTTTACGTTTCAGATCTCAATGAATCTGAAAAAGCAATTTTGACATGCTTTTTCTTACATTAATTCTCTCTATCTGTCATTTAACTAAAAAAATTATTTGAGATGAATAACATTTAATATATGGTGTTTACACTATATTTGATGAATTATTTCCGACTTTTCAACAACATTCTATTAAAAAAAGTATCCTTGTTCGGATGCTTTTTTAATAGAATGCATTACATAACTGTATAGACAGAATTTAGACACCCTGTTTCAGATCAGCATCAGATTTGGAACTAAATCTATCGAGATCAGTACTCAATCCGTCTGCTGATCAGTAATATTGCATGCCAAAAGTTATATTTCCTTATCTTTAGTGTTTCTTTAGAATCCTTTGTCTTATAATTTAAAATACATATTCTTTTCCAAAATTGGATCCAAATATCTCAAAGGTTCTGGTAGTAAGTTCTTTCACTTATTTCTAAATACATTGACTTAAATTAACGAAAAGTGGTATGTGATCTTTTTATTACATTTATAGACCTATTCCTTTTTCAGCTAATTGTTCATCAGATATGTATTAATGATTAATCGTAAAATAAACCAGGCTGGATTTGGTAAAAATTCCAGATTTGTATTAAAATTAAACTTCCATAACTATTGTCCTCCATTGGTTTTATATAATGCAGAGTTTTATTACACAAATTACTTTTATGTACTTTTTAGTATAAATTACTAGTTTCCACAATGCATCGTCGACTATAAAACAATAAAAACGAGGCTTATTTTTGCATTTTAAATATTATTCTTTTAAACCTTGATTTTTATAATTTTTAATTATTACTTCAATAACAACTGACATTTAACTTTAAGTATATGTAATGATGACTTATTTTAAATTTTACATTCTTCAATGTCTCTATGTTACAGCTCTTTTCAGGAATTACATTCTACGTTATTCCAATTACATATTACTAACAGTTATTATAAATTTTCTATGACATGAGATAAAAATACTTATAGACACTAACTTTTAAAAAAATAAAATTAGAAACAACAAAAAATAGATAATGCAATTTTGAGATTCGTTATTTTTTCTTGCTATTGAGTTCTAGTAACACGCTTTTAGTTTTATAATATTTTTTCTCTAAACATAATTAAATAACTCAGGCATAGCCTGCAAATTTCAGTAGTTTACTTTTTTATAGTTTACAAAGAAGACATGTTTCTTTATTTTTGGTTGGAAAATAATTTCTTTTAGAAAACGGTGTTTGTAAGCTTTAAGTGTTGGAAGATAACAATCAAGTAGATTTAGAAGTCTAGTTTCAGACATCTTTATAGCTGTTCCACTAGCAATGAGTTAGCTATATTACAAAGAAAATTGCAATGGCTTTCTGTCTAGGTATTATTGCCGGTAATAAAAGTTTGGCTATTTATCTCTTTAGTGTTCGGTATTGCGTAATAAAGTGGCTCTTACAACATTTTAAGATGAATAATAGAATTCTCAACTTATTTTCTTATAATTATAAAATTACAAAACTTTAGTTATTTTTTTAAAATTAATTTCTATATTTTAGTGTCTATATCACAAATTTTTCAACGAAAAATGATCTATTTTTTGTATCAGAATAAAAAATTACACCTCAATAAAAATATTAAACTATTGCGATTGTATAAATTTCAAATATACATATATAAAAAATAAAAGGAATTAAATTCCCAATTATGTGTGTGTGTTGTGATTAATGGCACTTGTCGTGGACAAGCCCCCCACTGATACCATCAGCAGGTTTTAAACCGTAGAAATGTGTCTCTTTGTTTTACAAATTGCGCCATCTAGAGTCAAGAGTACGATTTACCAACACACATGTCACAACCCTTTTTAAAGGGCGTTCTACATTCATGCAAATTCATTCATACATCTCAGATCGTAATTTAGACCTGGAACAGAGAACGATCACCTCTGACCCAGTACCCCCCAGTGATATTACTCTCGATAGGGATGTCTTAGCGACCACCAACAGATTTATCGAGCGTCAGTCACCATTCACTCGGGGAATCTTTTGGCTGGTGAGTTTCGAACTCGTAACCTAAGTAGTACGAGTGCAAAGCTCTAACAACTAGGCCATCCCGACCAGGTCCATTTCTTTTTTGTGTTATCACAATTGAGTATTCAGACATTGCATTTTGACAACCGGCGTTTTTAATACTATTAATTTAATAAAATAAATTATTAATATTAACCTTGAAGATATCAAAAATGTCGCTACACTGGCAGAGGGGTATCGAATCTGCAACCTGATATGAACGCCCAGGGTTCGAGTCTCCGTTAGGGCATAGTTGTTCTTTTTCGGTATTACATTTATGAGGTGTATGAACTCGCCCCCCTTGTAAAATGGGACCGTGCAAGCGAATGTGATGAGTGAGTATCTAAGTCATATTCTTGTCCCTAGTGTGCGTTACTTCGAAAACAAGAGACGCTCATTTGGCTTAAATTCGCTGATGTATCAGCGAGCTTATCAATGGCAAATATCATTCGCAGCAACATATATTAGAAATGCCTTAAAGTAATTAGCATTTGATTTAAAAAAAAGAAAATCATCTGACAGCTACTTTAAATGTTACCTCAGGTACCAGAATAATCAGCAAAACATCATGGTTCAGTCGGCAAAGCATATCATTTTAAATTGATTCGTCCCTGATTCAAATCCCAGCCACGGCTTTTTTTTTTTCAAAGAGTAAGATTCTACATTTTTTTTATTTAAAATGTAATATATTGTTTATATAAGACCTGTAATGTTCTAAATCTTTCATAAATTTTCAAAATAAATCATTTGCGAACATTCTATATATGTACAAAAATTGCACACATATATGTACAATGATGGTTGCATTTGTAGGCTCATGTTTCTGGAAGATGCTGCTTTCGAGCAAATCTATTTTTAAAAAAAATAAAATAAATAATTCATTACCTCTTCATAAGATATATTTATTTTTCCCACTTATTATTTTATAATTCCACTAAAAAGTTTGAGAAAAGGTTTCGCATTCAATAAAAGTATTTTTGTATAAATCAATTATAAATTTAATCAACTTAAAATGTATGAGAAAACAATTTAAAATAAATAAATTGAAAAAAACATTCTTCAGACTTTATGAGTAATTGTTGGTGAAGTTTGAATCATGATTTCCATTTCTTGGCATCATCTTTAGAGTCAACCATTACAACCAGTCAACCCACCATTACAAGACCAGAAAAAGAGCGTAAAACCATTTTCAATTATAAGATAAACGCAGAGTTAGATGAAGTGCTAAGGTGGAACACTAATGCTTAATGGAGAACTCGAGCAATATGAATAAAAACATTAAAAAAGGTGTGAAAAAACTGAATTGTAATGGCGATAAACAGCCACGTTTGGCGTTCCTTTGTCTCCCTACCGACCCTGGTGATATTTCCGGAAGAAGAATGCTTGATATGTGTTCTTACACTTAGGATTTTGGAAGCGTGTTTGTGTTAGATTATTAAAGTTGTTACTTCGAAATTGAAACGATTGACATTTTTTTTTTCAAAGGGCATTCCCAAAATGTTTTATTCAAAAATTAAATTAAATATTGTTTACATATAGGATAAAATCATGTTAAATACAAAACTTAATTTGGAATATTAAAGTGGGGATTTAGAATTATAATTTAACTATCAGAAGGGTGTTGGTAGCCAATAAAAAACAAATCTTAATGATATAAGTTTCGATAAGAGAATCGGCAATTTATATTTTAAATTCCGATCGAGAATCACAAAAGTTCTATGTATTTACATCACAAGGTAATTTATCCAAGGCTTTACTCAATTATCTGGGATGACTTGCCCACCAATCGGAAAAATTAACCCAAAGCTTTCATGCATTCTCCGATAATTCTTCCAGCCAACGTAAGAACAATTATGAACATTGGGTGAGATCTCGAATAACCTGAATGGCTTCGGATAGTAATCGTTTCGAAATATAGATCTTTTCTGGGGATCTACTAATTTTTCTATAACAACCTTGCACAGATTCATTTTGACGACATTTTTCTAAATATTATAACCGTAATTGGACTTGAAATTACATTTATATCGAAATAAATCACAAATTGAATTTTATTGACTTAAATCATTGCGTTTATAAGTTATCGTGGGCCGGGATAGCCTGGATGGTAGAAGATCGGACTAGTACTCCATAGGCCGCGAATTATAAACTCACCACCCAAAAGATTCCCCGAGTATGTGACGGCTGGCGCTCTTTAAATCAGTCGTGTTCTCAAAGTTCTCCATGTCTGCTGGGGGTACTTAGTCCGAGGTGATCATTTTCGGTTCCAGGTCTAAATTATGATCTGAGATGAATGAATATGCATGAATGAAGTTATCCGCCTAAAATTGTTTGTGACGTGTGTGTAGCTAACTCGTACTTTTGGCCTTAGATGGTGCTACTTGTAAAACAAGAGACGCATATCTCTAGATTAAAATCTGCTAATACATAAGTGAGGCTTGTTTATGGTAATTACCATAAGTAATAAAAATCAACATAAGTTAAAGCGTTGATATGTATTTGAAAATGCAGGCTGAGGGACAGTAAAAAGTATTAAATATGGTTTGACTTATTAAATATATGTACCTGTGTTATTACACATATGTTTCAAATTTTATTTATCTAGTGTTTTTCCACTTTAAATACAATGTTGAACTCTCTTATACTTATACAGTCAGACAGAGGAATTTTTTAGCGTATTTTACTTACAGTTTGACAGAAAGTCTACAAATATAGTATGTGTTCTATTCTGGTTTTTAATCTATTTAACTAAAATCTTTTTGTAGTTATCGTGTTCAAAGACAGATATAATTACAAAAAAAAACATTTATCGAACTCAGAGAGATCTGGAACCTGGAGTTTCGTTTAAGTTTCAGATTTGAATTTTTGACGATTTAACTGCATTTCCTATGAGAATATATGAGAAAAAAAGTAAAAACAAAATATTTTTTCTTGTCAGAAGATTTTTTTCTCTTTTTAATGTGTTTTATGGAATAACATTTCATCGGTCCATACGGCATGATAAGAAAGCTAAGCATCAATAAAAGAGAAAAGAGAAATGTTAAGAAGCATTGAACTATTATGATCGTAAAATATGTTATGAATGTCATTAAAATTTTAATTTGATTAGGGCATCTAAATGAATAACCTACATTTTTACGACTTTTACTTTGAACTCAACATTTTTTCGATGTTCTTTCTTCTTTTTACGGATCTGATAATATCGCCTTTTATGAATAACTGTTCTTTTTATCAGCCGTTTCTAAACTTTTTAATCTTGTGTCCTTATTTTGTATAACTCGTCACCTTTCTATTTAAAAGTAAATTTTATCAAAATGCTCTGTTTTTAGAACAAATTGTTAGCCTTTTTTATTATGATTAATTTTTTATTAACTATATTGTGTAGCCATTGATTTGTTATACATGTATTCGGCCATGTTTAATTACTTATTCCCAAATGTGTATTAACAAAAAAAATTAGTTTGCTTAAATTAAGCAGCATTTCACCGTTGGCAATCAAGTGTGAGTTTACCATTGGTGTAACAAAGTCAGTTAATATTTTTTATATCTTCTCTAGTTATTACATCTTAAATATGTTCAGTTACTAATTAAATAAGACAGCTATACAAGTAAACAATTTACAATTGAATAATGTCACATTTCACATAAAGATATAATATGATGTTTGAAGAAAGAAGTTAAATCTGATTAATATTAAAATTAGAAAATACACTGAAAATTATTGCAGGTTCTGAAGAAAATTAAATGATTAATGCAATAACTGATGAATAGTGCAAAAAACCATATTTGATTTCATAATGTCATGGATAAATTATTTACCAAAACAAAAGATATTTGATTGCATTTTCTTTTTAAAAGCAATCAATAAATTTCTATTCTTATTGCATTTACTTGCTGTTTCGATTTACTCGTATTCGACAGCTATTACTTCTGATAAAGTTTACTGATGTTATTTGCATGTTGTGATATTATTTACATGTTATTTAGATTTTATAAACATAACATCTAAATTTTATATTTGCTTTCACGCATAGATTTTACTTAAGGTTAAAATACTACTTTTCAGTTGTTTCAGTAAATTAGTTAGATAATCTAAGTTTATTATAAGAATAGGGACTTCGGAAGTTATCCTGCTATCATATAATGTAAATTTGTCATTTATTTATAAGCCATTTCCATTCACAAGATAACAAAAAAATGTTTTTATATGATTGCAAATGCAACAATACTTCTTAATTTTGATTAAGAAAAAGAGAAATTTATGAGAAATTAACTTTTACCTAAGATGGCGTTGGCATCTGTTGAGAAGCTTAACATCAACTTCTTACATTTCAATTTTTTTTCTAGAGAATTTTAATGCATCTCATTTTCATTATTGCTTTTATGGAAGAAATATCAATACGAAAAACAAATATCCCAAACCATTTATATAAATGACGCAGTAGCTTTGTCGAAAACCACAAAAACAGAAAAAAAAGATAATTAATGACTTCTAGAAAAATCTTTTTTTTTTCAGGAATTGAAAAAGAAACCTGATTCAAGAATTTTTTTTTCGAAGAAAAAAATGCAATGCTGAAAGGTAGAATACATTAATAAAAATCATCTAAACGCAAAACATTAATTAATTTCTGCATACTCATCCGATCACGGTTTCATTTATTAATAAGACGGAGGCTTTCATTTCTCGCATTTAATTAGTGAAAAAATGCTTGCCGCAAAATATATAAACAAACCGAAGAGAAAGAAAACTGATAATTAACAGAAGAAGAAAAAAGAAGAAACTACCTTGCTTTCATTCCCTAGAAAATATCAGTTTCTAAAAGTGGTATCTTTCTTTTGACCTCTAATTACTTTGAGATATACTTAGAAAGGCACTTAAAGGGGGAAAGCGTGGGATAAAGGATTAATATGGGCAGCAGACGGAAAAATATATCTAGAAATAATCTTGAAAAGCATTGAGCCGTGAAATAATCATCTTATAAAACTTTCCTTCTAGCCTGCACCTACATGAATTTCGTTAAACCACGCGGCAAGTGATGTTATTAACACAACTTGTTCACTCGAAATTAAGAACACTTTAGGAAACTTTCTCGAAAACCTCCTCTACCTCCCGCCACGTGCTTTCTTGATTACATGCTGGAATGGTTTCTCACACTTTTACCGATGAATAGTATTGATAATTAAGTTCTTTGAAGAAGCATAGTGGAAAATATAATCTTTAACTAAGATGTATGTAAATAGTTTATTATTTTAAAAGAAATTCCTTTCAGTGTATCATTCACTGAATGATCACTGAAATTCCTTTCAGTGTATCATTCTTTTTATCTCAAGAGAAATTGGTATTCTTTTATACCTTCATTTTTCTTATTATTCTGTTGTTGTTGTTATTAGTTTCACTTTCCATGGATAAGCTTCCCCCATCACATCAGGGAGTTTTAAGCCCAAAGTAGTGTCACTTGTTTTGAAGTAGCACCAACTGGGGCTAAGATTATTACTTAGTTACTCACTCAGCACAGTCGCTTGCACAGCCACTTTTTGAGGGGGGGCATTCATACAACTTAGAGATAGAAAGCAGAAAAACAACCACTTCCGAATCAGGGCTTGTACCCTGGACGCCCAAATCTGAGGGAAGACGCGTTATCTCTGTGTCAAGAGACAGGCTCTTATTATTCTAAATTTTGTGTAAATCAAGTAAGGATTTTTTTTGTAAGTATTAACCATAAAGATACTAAAATATTGCATTAAAATGTTTTCATCCATTGAAAGTCAGTGGAATTATTTACAAATTCTTTAATGTATCACACTAGTTTAGTTAAACTTATTGGATAAACAAATGTTCCAGCTGAAAACATAGTTTGAAGAGATTAGAGCTATATTCACCCAATCATAAGTCATTCAAATCAACTTTTATTTAAAAAAGTTAGGGATATTGAAAAACAAGTCACTTGTGAATGATCTTGAAAATTAAATTCTCAAAATAACAAAACACAATAATAAAATTGAAAATGATTAATTAACAAAAAATTAGGGAAACAAATCGTTATTTAACAGAAAAAAAGTTTCGGGACAATTAATTAAAAAAAACGTTCGTTTCATTTCAGGTAGGCTTACAAAATTATTCTTCCAACTACTTAAAAAAATATATTATTCATAAAGTTATGAAAAAATTATACTGGCCTAACTAACAGGCATATTAATATTTTGATGAATGATAGTATTTTTTAAAATGTGTCTTTGTGACTTATTGCTATATTATTCCTGATTAATATTAGTAAATCTGGAAAAAAAGATACCCTACATTATTAAAGTCATACAAAGAGACATATGAAATATATTCAGTGTGAATAAATTAAATAGTATATTAGCAAATCGTTCAATATATTTGATTTTTACTATTCTATCTTACAAAGCAATCTTCTAAATTATGCCTTTTTCCGTCGTATTTTCACAAAAATGTATTAAAAATTGTTTTTTTTTGAACTTACAAAATGATGGTAGGAATTGCTAATTTTATTAGTTAATAGATATGATTGAAACTGAAAATTTCCTTCTTTATTCGTTATGAAGCGAATAACATTTAGATTAGATAAATAACTACTAAACGTGAAAAGAAAAAAATGTCATTACTAAAGACTTAGTTATGGTTAAATAATGAATATTGTTTATAAGTAGTGTCTATATATAT
>JAOUZG010035502.1:1338953-1358045 GCA_026289955.1 Argiope argentata | reverse complement strand
AATTGCCGTAAGCGATGAGGAAGGATTGCGAGATAGATTTTCCTTGAAAAAAAACCTCTCTAGATAAATAGGATCCCAAGAATGAGCTTAAATGCCTGTGAAGTGCACATTTAAAAAATATGCAAATAAATAAAATGCGTTATATTGCTATATGTTAGTGAATTTGGATTCTAATACTTTTATTTAATAAATGTCAAATACATCTCTTGAATTATCTGCTTTACAAATTTTATCATCGCTTTTTGACCAATAAAATGCAAACTAAAACCTTTTAAAGGAAAAAACTTATTTCTTGTTAACTCTATATTTCAAAAGTTTTCGGAATATAAAGTTACAAGCATTTCAATTTGAATTTCTAGAATATTTTATTAGCAGTCTTTGTATTTTGGACTCTTAAAATGCTCTGATTTGACTTAAAGTCGCTAAGAATCCTCAACAATGGCAAATAATTAATTTTTTGAAAATGAATTTAATTAATTGTGAAAATTTTAATTTCTATTTTTTACAACAATAGAATGTTTCTGAATTAAAGATGTTCCAGATACCAGAATTTTATAATTTGCTTATTGAAGTTCATTTAGAAATAAAATCAATTGTTGATGAAATTCTTATTTTATTTGGATGACAGCATCAAAATCATCTAATAAAAGGCAATATTTGAAAATATTCAAATAAAATTTAAGGAATAGATACTTGAAATTGAAATATTTATAGTAAATATGTCAATAGATAATAATAAATATGTCAATTTAAAGTTTTTTTTCCAAGAAATTCAATTTCGTTTAAATTATTTAAGATTCTACTGAAAACTATTTAATTAGCACTGTTTAGAAAAAAAAATGTTGAAAGGAGAATGTCAAAATTATCTTTTACTATATGTTACGTATTTATTGAGATTATATAGAAGAAAGTTAACAATTTGTGATTTAAAAAATAATTTGCAACATACATGGTTTTATATGAAATGCTTAATAGTTACATTTTTTTCCTTATGTTTTTAGTTAATTTAGTTTAAATTAACGACATTTAGCTAATTTAGCTAATGATATTTTCATCTTCTTATTTGGATTATAGATTAAAAGTTAATAGATTTCTTGAGTGATAAAAATATTGGATTCTAAGTTATAGTAAAAGTCAGTCAAGGATATTCAAGAGAAGAAATACAACTGATTCAAATACATACGCGGGTAATTTACAAACATTGGATTGAATACCAGATCTTGTAAAACGGATCACATAAATGAATCACGTAAATACATCATACTTGCAGATTCATCATATCTTGAAATTCAAAGAATATTAAATATGAAACAAAATTTACATGTAACAAAATAATTTAGAAAGTTTGAATTCGATTGTTATTTAGCATTAAAAAATAGCATGACCGAAATTAAAAAGTAGTTTTTGGAAATAAAACACAAATAAATAATACTTTAATAGAAAAAGTAAAAATAAATTAAATAAACAAATGAAGCTAAAGGATACCGTTATCGGATATGAGTTCATATTCCATAAGAATTATTTTCTATCCTTTCATGCAATGCATATATCAAAAAATTTAGAATATATTAACAAAAAACTTCTATTATAGACATTTTTGTCACTAAACACAAAAAAATATTGAATAACTTCAAATTAACAAGCAAGTTTCATGATTCTGTTTATAAATGGGAAAAAAATCCGTCATTGCCTTAAATATAATTTGAAATCCAGCTCACATTTCTTCATCTAGACAAAATTTTATGAACTTAGCAAAACGATTCACTGCAATGATTTTTTAAGATAAAAATTTATCCATGCCGATAAATTCAATCCATGCCAATGAAGTTTTTATCCCTTTCGATAGTTTAAAGACGACATGATTTCATCGTTTGTTTGAATTTTTAAGAGTTAAAACAAGATTTAATTTTAGTGATTTTTCAAGTCTACAGCAGCAGGGATCTAAGACAAATAAAATTAAACATCTTTAATGTAGCAAACAATGGATTTATACATAAACAAGACTGATAATCCAATGTTTTATCATTTAATCAAATTGTGGATTAATATTTTATCATTTTAATTAATGAAAAAATATGATCAAATTGTGGATTCCAAAACATCAAGAACTTTAAAGCTATTTTAGCATTTCACTTACACTGAAAAGATAGAAATAACTTAACTTAATAATTTTTTTAAAAAATATTTATTTCAATAAATTTTTTAAACAAATATATTAATTTCTGTAAAGAACTCTATAAATTATTCAACAGAAATTTTATTTTCCTTTAGTATCAGGAATACTCAAACTATATTTAAAATTAAATATTCCTGAAAGAAGGTCATCTACAATTTTATTTTACTATTGTATCAAAAATATTATTAATAAATTTATTGAAGTAATATTCTATCCGAACCTTTTGATATCCGGTTTCTTTCACTTTTCAAAAAATACTTATACAATTGCTTATATAAATGCTTATACTATTGCTTATATAAATGCTTATACTATTTTATTTTCAATTTCTAGAAAGATTGGGGGAGTTATCGCTTTAGTTATATCAGTCGTTATTCTTTATTTTTTACCTTTATTTTTAAAGCATAGGTTTCGAAGAACTACATTTTACCCTTTAATATAGATTTTAATCTGATACTTTGTAGTTAATTGAATATTATTAACATGGATTGGGGCTTGTGAAGTTGATTACCCTTATATACAATTAGGAATAATTTTCAGGTTTTTATATTTTTTTATATATTTTATATTTTGAGCTTTAGGGGAAATACAGGATTTAATAAACTTAAGTAAAGTATATTGACTTTATTAAAAATTGTTTTGAAAACAATTTATAAGAAGTATTTCTTTGAAGTCAGGTTAATTAGTATAAGTAAAATAAAAACTTACAAAGTTAATCCACAATTTGATCATATTAGAGGTAGTAATAATTTAAAAAGCCTCTAAGGTTTCTTGTTTCTCCTAATATTTTAGTTTGTTTCTTGACAGTTAAATAGTTTTGGTGGACATTTAGAAAATAATCATCTAGTTAATTTAACCCATTTATTACTTGAATGAGAAAAGTCAGTTTAGCCCATAATTTACTTGAACGGGAAAAGTCAGTTTCCATACATTACTTGAATGAGAAAAAACCGTTCAATCCATACATTACTTGAATCAGAAATATTAGTTTTTCCACTTTGTAAGTTAATCGAAATAGTATCTATATACCATGTAATGTTTTAATAGTAATAATATATGCTAATAAAAAACAATAACATCTAGAAATGTTTACAATGTTGACTGGGAAGAAAATGAAGCTTTTGTATTCTAAGATGAATTATTAAAAATTAAATCTTAAGCCTTAGATATGGAAGTTCTCAGGGTGGTTTACATGCTATAGAATTACGATAAGAATAATGTAATTTGAGTAGTGACATGTCAATTAGCATGGTGCCTTGAATTTCTTAATGACATCTGAATTACATAATTTCTTGAGCTAAAATGTCTTTTCAAATAGAAATCAGCTCTGACGTTACATAGTGTCATTATTCATGTTTTACATATTTCCTTCCTACAATAAAAGTTTGTACCAACCATTTGTGTTGAAGCTCCTGTTTCATTAAAGTCAATACCACAGGCACATCATTTTCAATTTAAGTAAGCTTAAACGAACAGAACATCCACCACTTTCTCTAAAATACACAAAGAAGCAGTCATTCCATTCGTGTTAAATTTCAATAGACTACCGAGTTTCATTTGAAATCAATAAATGAGATGGGCGAGAAGAAAAAAGAAAGGAAATAACTTTCTTTTTTATCTCCTTAAGAGTGAAAAGCAAAAATTCCTCCTCTGAGTCCAATGATAACAAATGCCGCTTGTCAGATGTTGAATTCCAAGGAACGGCGTGTACCACAAATGCGTTTTTAATTCCAGTTCCCAAGCAGAAATGGAAAATCAATTTTCCAGATCGTTTTTCTCTTATTCTCCAAGTCGAGTGTAAGTAATTCTCCATTTTGTTATAATCATATTCTGGTCGTACTTATTTGCTTCTTTAAGCCATATCATCTTGCCCATGCTATCTTCAAAGCCAGCTCATTTGTAAACCAGATGTTATAGATCACAATTTTACATGCATTCGGGAATTTGAGTGGAAGTGTGAAGTCTCCGTGTGTTGTTTTTTATGCACATATTGAAAGTATATAGATGTTCTTGCATTTGATGATAAATCAACAAGATGATAAAATATGTTGTTAAGTCTGAATGGCGTTTTAAAATACCTTTCGAAATATAGTTTCATCTATTTCACTGAACTGCTCAATGTGAATTTTATTTATTTTTATATTATACAGGGTATTGTCAGTTATTTTAGACTATCAATCCGTATGTTTGCTTATTTTACATATACCATGCGATAATAGTATTATATTTTCTGTTGAGAATTGATTTTAAATCACACAATATTTTTACAATATTAAACAGAAATTTAATAATAATGTTCCGATATTATTAGTTTATTAAAATTGGTTGCATATACCGTTATAAACCTGACACACGAAAAATAAAAATTGTATTTCAAATTTTAAAAATAATTTATTTCAGATGCGATGAAAAAAAATCCATATATTTTTTAGAATTTTCATTAACTAGATTTCTTCAATTTTCAATGGGTTATTTTATATGGTTCCCGATCATATAATTTAGGATTAATATGAGACATTTTAGATAGTACTTTTTAACAAAAAACTTACGCTCTAACAAACCAACGACCACATTGTGGAATTAGTATTGTGCATTGGTATAATTTGTATGAACTTAAGAAAAATGAATTTAGGGAATCATTACATCAAATTTATATTTAACTTTATAATAATTTCTAATATTTAGGTAAGAAATTAATATTTTTAAAAAGAATTTACCTTAAATAATTATTTTAAAGAAGTAAGTTAAGTTGATAACTATGCTTGTTAATTGATAAATAAGTTACAATTTTCAACAATAAAAAATTCACATTCAATTTTGTTATTATTCTGAAAAAATTAGTACAAATAAATTATCTTGTAGACAGCTTTATATGTGATTCAATTCAGAAAATTTTTAAACAAAATAATATTATTTTTAGATTATAACTGTCTTCTAAGATAATTACTTGGATCAACATAATACTTATTGTTATATGAATTTGAAAATTATGAGAAAGTAATCGAAATTGATTTTAATTAAAAGAATTATTTGAGAATATTATTAAAAGAATCTGTTTCACAAAGTATTTATCTTTGAAACCTTTTGCTATTTCCTAGCATATGTTTTTTGCAAAATGCATCTTTATCTACTTATCCTTTTTTTATAAGCTCACATTTAAATGGTCCATCATATTACTGCAAATTGAAATTACTCTCTTTCAAAATATTCTGATGAAAAATATCATAAACATTACATACATTTATTCATTTGAAAACGAAATTAATTTTAATATACTGGAACTTTTATTAAGGCCTTTATTAATTTCAATGCATCTAAATTTGAAGAAAAGCACGAATGCGAAAGTGGGCTCTGAATTCACTTTTGATAATTGCGGATAAATTTCATAGATTGTTGCTTTTGAGAACAAATTAGAGATCATTACATTAATTACATGATAAATTATTTAATTATATGATGTTTTAATTGAATTAAATATATTAAAATTACTCTAGCATGATTTTTCTTTTTAATGACTAAATTAATTAGTTGTAAGAATTTTAAATTCCTTGTGCATATGAAAATTCAAATATTATGAAATACCATACTTTAATTGAAACAATTCCTTCCTTAAAAATAAAAATAGACGTTAAAAATAATTTACTTAATTAAATGTAACTAAATAAATAGTTATATCTAGTTGAAAAGTCTTTTCTTGAATATAAATATAATTTGTAAATCATAATTATTTTTAAACAACAATTATGTAAGAAATTGAACGGGAGACATATATTTTTAAAAACTGTAAGCCGATAAAAATGTTTAAAAAATGCATTTGTTAGTAACGACAAAAGCATTCCAGGCAATATGAAATGCTTGATAAATTTGTTCATTATTTTTCCAAGCAAAATGAAACACTATTTTTATTTGCTCAAATGAAAAAGACTGTCATTTATCAAACAAAATGCTTCTGTCTGGCCATTTTCTACTAATAAAAAATTTCCCTTTTGTGATATATCTAAAAAGTATATTGCCTTAGATTTCTGATAAAAGGTATCTCATCAGGAATTGTGAAACAATTTAGCTTAAAATAATTTGTACGATGTATCATTGTTTGCCTTTTAAAAAAAATCTTTTTAATTTGTTTATTTTTCAAAAATTGATCTTCTATTAAACAAAACTATATAAGCAAAACCATAAAAATATCATGTAACAAAGGATACGAATACATTTCTAAATTCCGCTCAATTCAAAAGTATATTTTAATGTTGCTATTTTTCATCAAACCAAATAATATGGATTAATAAAATATAATACTTTCTACCTAGACTTCATGAGGATTTAAACTGATATAAAGAGTAAATATTTTATCATTCTTTTGTGATTGTATCTTCAGGAAACTCTGCTAAAAATATAAAGCACGCTTTGACCTAGAATATATATGATTACTTAGAAAAAAAAGGCATCATGTAGAGTAAATTTATGCCATCTGTATATATTCATGTCATGTCTTGTCTTTTATAATGTAAAAGTAATTCTGATGCACGTTCAAGCATTTAAAAAAATGAACATATTAGAATATTTCGAACTTCAGCAAATTTAAATTATGAGCATCCATAGAAGCTATTCCATAAAGTATAAGAAATGGTACAAAAATAAATGCCCAAAGTTACCATACGAAACAGATAAGTTGATACAATTTATAAGCTGTTTCATAAAATTTGAGAAGCACTTCCGAAGCAATTGGAAAGTTTTTCCTCAAATAAATCTTTTGAGTGAAGGCCGTTTAATTGTTTTTCTGATTTTTAAAAAGTTAAAAAGTTTTACTAAACAAATTTTTCTTTTAACCATTATCTGTATATAGCTTTAATAAAGTTCATAAAAGATAGCTTCTCTTAAGATTGTTAAAAATCTGCAAGAAATTCTAGACAATATAATCAATAATAGAAATAGAGCTGGTTCATATGTTTTAGGTAAATTAATTTCTGACTTTAAAGAAATGTTTTTTCAACTTCAAATGTATTCATTATGTCATAAACTTTAGGCATATATTAATGTAATAATCAGTCTAATGTAAAATCTTTTTAATCAGTTTCTCTGTTATCACTTTTTGACAAGAAATGCGTTTTCTTGTTCTACGTGACTCACGAAACTTATAGATTTGTTCGTTTCAGATAGAATATATTTTTTCGTTTCTGTAACGTATTTTTTCACTGCCAAAGGCTGGCGTATTAACGACGTGACAGGAAACCAGAGGAGGACTACTTTGCTTGCAACTCTACGCAGCTTCCCCATTTCTTTTTTTCAACGTCTTTTCATCGCCTGAAGTGAAGCGATTCAAGCCGACAGCAGTTAGCAAACGGTCAACAGAGTGAGCTTACTGGTGAAAAAATGTTTTCTTGTAGTTTTCTATTCGATTTCGAAACTCGGGAACTGCTGAAATATTAGAAGCACACCAAAAGGTCTAGATTCTTTTCTATAGAATATTCTAGGAAATAAAATTGCTGTATGGTTACAAAATTTTGCATGTTATTATTATACATAGTTTTATTTCAATAATAATCTTTGATTGCCAAAGTTGTTAGTTATAAGCAAAAACACATTTCAATGAAAGTCTATTTAATTATATAGTGAATTTTATAAGAGATATTTCACATTTACTTGCTTATAAAAGAAAAGGCCTGGCAGATGATAAATCGTTTTAGCAGATTTGGCTTCAAGTTTTATGCATAGCTGCATTTTAATTGATTAATTGTAATTTTTTTATCCACGTGACTCTTTTCATTTTGTACTAATCATATCAATGTATACTCCTACAGATCAACTT
This sequence comes from Argiope argentata, assembly GCA_026289955.1. Classification (NCBI taxonomy): domain Eukaryota; kingdom Metazoa; phylum Arthropoda; class Arachnida; order Araneae; family Araneidae; genus Argiope; species Argiope argentata. The sequence continues at coordinate 1,350,063 of JAOUZG010035502.1, read as the reverse complement.
CCTATGAAGGAATTTCTTTTAAAATTTGGGTAGAAAAAATATATAAAAATAAAAACACTTGCATCAAAAACCATCTTTGAGATTGCAACCATCTATTTCAAATTGTTTTCACAGATGAATAGTCACAATTTTAAAACAAGTTTATCAGATTCTCATTAAAATGTCATCAAAATATAGAGCTCAATTTTTTAAGTGATTACATTACTTTCTGATATACGAAGTTTAGAAAAATATTTATGAATGTCAAAAAATCTGCATTCGATATTTTCGTGAATATCCACGTCTGTATGGTCGATAACCACACTTTTGTAAAATATTCATCCAGCTCGTCTGTATCTCGAAAACAATTTTTTAAAAAAACATCTCATAAACATTTTAGGCTAAACTGATGGAATTTAATGCACTGACTCAAAACCAAATCTGTACATTTCTTTTAAAATTTGATCAAAATCTGTTTAGAGGAAGTTTGTTAGACCAGCTGTTCAATTATAAATCACTTAGATTATCACAAAACGAAGACAACTAAATATATAAAATTCGGTACACAGATTTAACATCTTTAATATAGGAACTGCGACTGATAGCGGATAATGCTAGGCCCGAATTCGCTATCTTAGGGTTAGTAACCGAGTAGCATGAACATAGAGCAAAAGTGATACTTCAGCTTAAGGGTTGTTATCTGGCTCATAAAACTTTCAACACTTACTCCTCCACCAGTGAATCCGGGGTTGGACGAATGATACAACTGCGTCAAGTTTATGGCGAGAGCGTGTGTGAGTTGGTGGTGATGTTAACTATTGCATCTAATGCCTCCCACGGTTCTTTTGGCTGCCGATAGTGGGTATCACGACAGCTGTACGATGCTGAGTACGAAGGGTGCTTATTCTAAATCGCCGAGTTCACCATTGCTGCTGATGCGGATAGCGCTAGAATCGAACTCGCAATCTGAGGGTTAGTAGCCAAGTAACATGCACATCGTGTATAACTGAAAATTCAACTTGAGTGATTTTAGCTGGCTTATAATGAGAAATCACAAAATCAACCAATGTTTGAGTGAAATAATACAACAACTGATCATCGGCTGCACTTTCAGAAAAATGTAAATATGATAACTCAAAAACACAATAATTTAAATATGTCAAATGGTAGGTTTTTTTGACTTTAAGTGTATTTTTATCTCAAATGTTCTCTTTAATTGGTTGACAAGAATGCATTTGAATCAGTAATTTGATTTTTTAGATATTTTTGAGAGCATAGCAGGGTTAAATCGTCAAATAGTTCATCAAGTATGGTATTAAAAATTCAGTAATATTGATAAAGTCATCCCAAATATTAATATTTCACAACTATTGTATGTCATATCCATTTAAGGCAAAAGGGTATTAGAATATCTTTATTAAAAATTATTTGAGAAAGTTTTAGTAAGGCATCTTAAAATGATATTTTTTGTTAAGAAAATAAAAAAAAATGTATTCCAATTGTATATTCAAGAAATTGTATAAAAATTTACATTTGAGCCCTGAACAAAATAACAATTTAGAAAAAAATATCTATATCCAACTCATTGAAATTCGAAACATAAATTACAATTTTAAAGCCAATATAAGTTAAAATGTATCATTTATCATTTAACATCGAGCAAAACTTAGCTTTGAAGGAAAAAAAAATAATACAGAAATAAGAAATGAAAATTCCCCTCTACTTTCACACTTCAAGAAAGTGTTTCAAATTGAAAATTAATCGCCTTAATAATCGTTGATAAAAATTCCTCCATCAATGGAACACATTGAAAGGGGCTGAAGATCGCAGATTTCACTCCTTTTATTTATTACCAGTGATGTATAAACTCATTCACCTTTTAGTTTCCTCGCAAGGCGCCCAGAGAGAGAAAACGAAAGGGACCGGCATTTCATTTATCTGACGCCCAGAAAAGAATGACAAAAGAGGAAGACGGGCCTAATGACTGGGAAAAGGGTTTGTAAGAAATCCTCCGATACGATATTTGTTATCTATCCTCTTGTTCTTGTCGTCTTGAGGGTGAAGTTGAAAGCAGAAGAGGATTATAAATTGATGCTTATGATTAGCTGACATATATATGGGAGGTGTCGGATGTATTATCTTTCATAAAAGTATCATTTTGAAGTCAAAGATTTAAAGAAAAGATAGCGCTTTGAAGGTACTTAATAAGAAAGAATGTTTAAAGGGACTTGGAAACTTCCTAATGATAGAAAGTTCCATTGAAAAAGAAAAAAATAATAAATAAACAAACGGAATTTGAATTTTATGAGGATGCTTCGGTTTGTTTTCTCTCTGAATATGAATGCCAGGAAATTATAAATCATGGGATTACTCTTACTTTTAAAAACTAGAATTTCCAACTTGCTCTTTTTTGAAAGAAATTGTCATAACAGCACGATAACTATATGGAAAACTCGCTAAACTGCAATCCATCTATACAAATTATTTACTCAGTTGTAATGATAGAAAGTTATTTTTCAAAGGAAAATAAATAAATAAATAAACGGAGTTAGAATTTTATGAGGATGCTTCGGTTTATTTTCTATTTGAATATAATTACCAGGAAATTAATAATCATGGGATTACTCTTGCATTTCTATATCAAAATTTCCAACTTGCTCTTTTTTGAAAGAAATTTTCATAAGAGCTCGGTAACTACATGGAAAATTCTCTAAACTACAATCAATCAATACAAATTATTTAATCAGTGTGTAATGATAGAATATTCCATTTAAAAAGAAAATTAATAAAAAAGAAATGAAATTTATGAAGAGGCTTCGATTTGTTTTCTATCTGAATATGGATACAAGGAAATTATAAATCCTGGGATTACAATTACTTTTCGAAACTAGAATTTCCAACATTTTTCAACTTTCATAGCAGCTCGGTAACTACATGGAGAATTCGGTAAACTACAATCCGTCAATACAAATTATTTACTCAGTTCTTTTCATTGTCTCAACATACACTTCTAGTAAAAATTTATTATTTCTTATAAATAATAAGTTTATACATCTATATCAAAAGTTCACCCATTTTCCTAAATCAAAGAAATTTCTTTGAAAATATAACCTTAGAAAATTTATAATAAATTATCGTTCTTGTTGTAAATAATTTGCGTATATTTATTTTCATGGATTAGATTCTTGATTAAATTTAATTATGTTCTCATCTTCCAAAATAGATTTAAATTCATCACCAAAGATAAAATGCCTTATGCATATTTTTATAGATGAATTTTATGATATATAAATGTTTTTAAAATGGACTTTTCAAATTAAATTGGAAAAATGGAATAAATGATGAGAAAAATTATAAATTAGGTTAAATGAATTAACGAGAGAATTTTTTAAAAAAAAATTCGCAAAAACTATACAGTCCCCATTCAATCAGTCATCTTTAGTAAAATATTTTTTGTTACTTATATTTTTTGTTACTTTAACTACAAAAAATATCCATTGCTTTGCGACTAAAACTAATCGATTTACGAAAATTTGAAAATCCGTATTTTAAATAAATTTTACTTATAATTTAAGCTCCTCGAAATAATGTTACGTTTTTAACGTAGCGGGTTCCGATTGAATGGAATTTACTTGAGGACAGCCCAAACAGATTTATTTACAGTTATTTACAGGATGACTTAATAAGGGAAAACTTCAGATAAAAAAATCAAGCAGTCAACAGTCACTAACAGCGTAAATGCTAGTCTCACTCACAATAAACGCAGACTGCAAAACAGATATTGTATAGCACATCAAACAGTAAATCACAAATATCCAAAGTTGTTGTTATTGCTAATGGCACTTGCCATGGACAAGCGAGCTGACGGTCGTGAGCGATTTTTAGGCAAATAAGTGTCTCTTGTCTTTGAAGTACCGACAAATAGGGTCAAGAGTATGAATTAGCTACACACTCATTACATTCGCTTGCACAGCCCCTTCTTACAGGGGCACATTCAGATACATCACAGATAGTGCACAGAAGAAAAAACATGGCCTAACCGAGATTTGAACCCGTTACGTCCAGATCACTAGGCAGACGCGCAATATCTGTGTCAGGATCCCGGTATGAATCCGAAGTAATACCATGATTTTCATCAGCTAAATCGAAAGCGCGAAAGGAAAAAGCATTGAGAAAAGTATAGAGAAATTTTAGCTGAGTTTCTATACGTCGAATCGCGGTTTCATGAACACGAGAATTAAGGGAAGCTACTACTCCTGCAAGCTCAATCCTCATTGTAAATCTTGCAATCCGTACTCCTCCACAGACACCTCTCGAGACATTCACAATATCTCTATGAAAAATGACGCAATATTCCTCTAAGCACTGTTTAGAGCTAATATGATATGATATTCAGGAGAATTTAATCTGTATTACATCCACAGTTATTCCCATGTCTTAATAACAAAATTCCATGCATTTGGTTTTCTAGTTTCCGCTATTTTGATAAACGCCTGTGCATGAGAGATTAATGTTCGGCATCCTATTTCTGCTAATACAAAAAAAAATCTTTTGTGGAACTCAACTTTTAAGTTAAATATTCATTAAATTAACAGTTTTTGCACAAATCTTCTTTTTACTAAGAATTAATTCAAACCCCGATGACAAAATTCAGATAATCTTGAATTTTGGATTATTTTCAGAATTTTGGTTATTCAGAATCCCTTGTAAGTGCTAAAACACAATTAATCCACGATTTAATTAAGGCAGATAAATATAGATTTGTCCATACAAATTTGAGATAATAAACACATGTTATTAATTAAATATTGTATCGTAGAATTCAGGTTTATTTTATTTCATTGGTTATAAATTTATAATTATAAAATATATATTTTTAATAATTAGTAATTAAACTTTATGAAAATCGGTATAGTAATAAACATTTACAATTGTTATATACGTTGGTAAGGTGTATATAAAATTATATAGTATGTAGATTATTATGAAACAATTTAATCATACATCAGTTTGATAACGCTAACAAACTATTAATTAAGAATGTATAATATTCAGTTAAATACGATATTTAATTCCTCATCTTTCTATTTAGATATTTACTTACTAGCATTTTGGTAATGCCGAGAATTCAAATGTGTATTTATTTTGAGTAGACTATATTAATTTCAGATGACACACCATCTGCGTAGCATTCAAATTATCATATGAGGCTTCAATAAACACGCATAACTCATAATAGCACAAACAAACAGGTCCAATATATTATATTTTGCGTAATAAACATGATTGAGAGGCTTGACAGGTTGACATTACAGGAAAATTAATAATGTTACATATGCAATAAAGTAATTTTTCTGCAGTAAAAATAATTTTACCGAAGTTAATTGAATACATTCTTGAAATTTTATTATAAACAATGAGATAAGGAATTGACATCTTTAAAACCATTTATTAAATTTCCTATTTTCCATAATTGACAGAGATTTTTTAAAGGTAAATAAAATTTTTAAAAGATTCTTAGATGACATACATGCATTTTATAATGTTCATCTTATTCCTTTCATTAACAGATGTGTCTTATTATTTTCTTCAATTAAATGATTTATTAAAAAATTAAAAATCTTTATACTATTTTTTTCTGCATGTATTCCTTTTTTTTCTCTGTTTCAATATATTCGTAGTTTCAACTGACATTCTTTAATAAATTGAATGCAAGAAACATATTTAAATATTTATGAATAGGGCATTTTATTTCGTCATAAAATTAAATGTTTAGTTTCTTTAAAAATTGTAAGGATTTAGTAAAAAAATTCTTAGCTATTCCACGGCATTTAACATCGTTTCTGCTTTTATCAGTACCGTTGAAAGAAATTCGTAAATATGCAATGATCGATAAATATTCTTTTTATTCCTGTTCTTTTATTTCACGAAATGTATTTATAACACAAAACGAAAGCATACAAACACAAAACTATGTTTACGCCAGAGGGAATTTTGAAGAATTTTATGTCTTTTTTTTTTTTTTGAAATTTTTGCGGCATGTTTTCACATAAAATACACAAGTTTACATCCAGTATTTTTCAGTCATTTTTGCTTTCAAGATAAAAATTGGGGAAATAGGACATTTTCAGAGCAGTTTAAGATCATTTTATTCTTTATAAATTGGGTTAAGATTTAAAGTTTTAGTGCTGGCAAAAAAAAACGATTTTTTTATTGAATGAAAAGTGGTTGAATAAAGATATTAGAATTTTAACTCCAATAAGAAAATCATTTATTTTTTATTTTAGCTTTTTTTAAGAATAAAATTATCCTTTATATTTCTTACTAGTAAGAATAAATAAATTAATAAAAACTGGAAATATGTTCTTTTAAATTAGTATTAAAGTTTTAATCTTATTTTAAATGGTAATACTAAGCTTTTCAGGAAATGTAATTAGAAATGTAATCTCCTTCGTCTACTTTTATTATAATGCTATTCTTCTGATCTCAAAACCAATTGATGAAATATCCATTTAATTTCAGCAAATTCTTTAGGACTTAATAATACTTGTTTACGAATAATTCGATTAAAATTTGGGAAATACTATACTGCGCATTCCAAAACAATCATGTTTTTTTCTTATAAAATATCAATTTTACTCCTGCGTATTTTGATTGTTTTTAACTTAAATTAATTTTTCCTTTTATCGTTATATTTTCTAAATGCAATAGCAATTTAAACAAGGGTCCTAATATATTTATATTGAAGAACAATCCCATATCTAAGTAATTCTAAATTATTAAAAATTACAAAATATAATTTATCCGGTAAAAGAAAACATGTGGTTATCATGATTTAAAGGGGGTTTTTTGGCCGATTGTAGGTTTAATATTCATAACAGAATATATTTATTCATACAAATTGGTTCTTGCGTATTATTCATACACATCATACCTTGTATATTATTCATATACATCATACCTTGTATATTATTCATATGCATTATATATATATGAAAGCATCAATTTGTGTGGAAAATTTTATTAATTTCTTCCCCCTGAACAAATTAATTACACATTGAGTATTGGAAATTTTATTTTTTGTTTAGTTTTTGAGAATTTCAACAAACTACTCTTTGAATGTTCCATTTATTTATTCCATTTCATTTCTACTATCGATAATAAATTCGAATTTTCACCCATACTTTGTCATAATAATATGAAAGGTGAAACACCCAGATAGATACTTCCATCATAAGCTCGTTCAGTATCTTATCTCCAAGTGCTTCAATATTTCTAACGTTTATATCCTTTAAAATTGTTTATACTTTGCTCTAAGACGAAAATGAGGGTCCGACATAAATATCAATTTCGTACCCGTTTTGCTATAAGATTGTTTGTTGAAATTTCTCTGGAATGTTTATGATTGCAACAAAATCTAAGTAAAAGATAAAATCGCTTTTACGATTCCTCAGAAATTAATAAATATGCCAAAGTAGTTGAAAGAGCTTTAAATTATTTTCTATTAAAGTGAATGAGTCTCTAAAATGCCGTATTATTACGTGCACTCTATTTAGTAATTTATTTTGAACTCAAATGATAATATTTATGTTATAATTGCATTTCATTTGGATAATGGAATTTACGAGTTTTGTCTATTTGTTACTTGTTAAATGTTTGAGTAAGAATCAAAGGAGTTTATTTGGTAATGGAATTGATTTATTTACTTAATGATAAGAGTTCTCAAGATCCATAGATTGTGGTTTATTACTGCTTGGTGACAAAAATACAAATTCTGCTCTCTTTAACCACAGTGTTTAACCTGATTAACTCGCATATTAAACTTTTTAATTCATTGAAACTAGCTATGCTAAATTCAAAATATTTGTTTATCATATTTAATTCCTTGCACACAAGTTCAAATGAATTTCAAGCATATACATGGAGTTATTTTAAACCATAAAGAAATAATCCACCCCGTTTTAATTCGCACAAAAATTTGAGAGATAGAATTGCTTTAACAGCATACGCCAGTCTCGGCTCTAAAGTCTATCATCGGAAACCTTACTGATCTCCTCGTAGGCACATCCGAACATCGGCAAGGGGCCATTGAGCCAACACCATATCTAAACCATTCAGTTAGAGCCATTCTCCATACCAGAAACTTCTCATACTGACATTTTTGGTGATCCAGGTTATAAAGAACTATCGTAAATTTCAGATTATTATCTAAAAATTAGCTTCATTATACACCTTTATTTTTAAAAAGATAGGCAATTATGTTTTGATTTGAAATATATTTATTTCTAAAAATTATTTTTTCATTAAAAAATTATTACATTTTAAAAGTATTTTTACAGAAAAACAAGATTAGTTCTTCATGTACTAGTATATAGTTACTTTTCAGTAGGTATGCGCTCCTAAAAATCGTGCAGATTTCTAATTTAAAGAACCATATTCCTGTGGTAAAGTCAAATTTTAAAAAATACAACATCTGCATTTTTAAATTTTTATCATGTCAGTACATGATATTGTTTTAAGAATGTGGTTTTCTGGCGTCAATGAAATTTTACTCTTCCATGAGCATTTAAAAATATGTTTTTAATAATGTGTTGCCATCGCATTAAAAAAGTTCTGATTAAAAAAATAAGTTAATTACTACAGCAAATAAAACTTAGAAAAATGTCATTTTGAGCAACTGATTATATGAAATGAAATAAATATGAAATAAGACATTTTTTTTAAACAATAAAAGCCAGACAAAGGTTTTTTGGATCGATTGAAATACTGAAGTGATTCATTCAATGAAACCATTAAAATGAATAAAAATATAATTTAACATACACGAGCACGTGGTGCTTGACCGTTCAAGAAATTATGCTGTGACATGATGCATTGAAATAGGCATAGTAGATTTCATTTTAATCATTTGTATTTGAAATTATTTCTTATAATAGTATGCTCTGACATGAAGAGAATGAAGGAAATAGTTACTTCCATTAATAAAGTGTAACAATGGAAAGTTTGAAAAGCGGTTTTTTTAAAAAATTAATTCGTCACGGATCTATTCAGCAAAATTGAGGAATTTGTACTAAAACAATATTTCATAAGTCTTGTTCGTCAGTTTCATGTAAGGCGTTCTATGACATGAAATATTAAATAGAAAATACGCTAGAAAGTTTTGAGGAAACTACTCTCCCTGGTTTAGTAAAAAAGTAAAGGAAATAGATTTACTATAAATCATTTAATTAAAAAATAAATAATATTGTTTTATTTAAATGTTCAGTAATTATTTTTTGAGTAACTTTCAAAATTTGAATATGATGTTCTTATTTGTTTTTTAAAACTGAAGTTGAGATTTTATATTGTTATATTTTCAAAAGCTCCTTCCAAAAGGATGACTAATTCCTATCAATTCGTGATGGGAAATAATATCAATAACACATTATACATTTAGAAACTGAAATTTTTTATTTATTATACATAAATCCTAACCTTTCGATAATTGTCCATATAAAATTTTCAATAATCACAACACAAACAAAAAATAATAAAAACGGATATTTTAGAAAAAATAATTTAGTCATTGTAATTATTAAAACAGAAATAATCTCTATAAAAATGCCTGAATATTTGAAGTATAAGTTCGGTTTCCGAATAGTGCTTTTGATAACATGGAAACAGAAAGTATATCTTTATTTTCTCATTGGAGAAAAATGGAGAAAATAGAGTAATTGTAAAAAATTTTGAAATTGAGAATTTGAGGAACTTCCATATTTTAGATCTTCAAAGTTTCGAAAACACATTTGTAGATTGTGTCTGTTTGTGATATTACAATATCCAAAATTTCTTATGGGCAATCTAATTAAATTTGATTTATATATAGGTTTATCAACTAGTTCATCGGAAAAAATGGTCTACCGATATTTTAATTAAATATATTTTTACCTTGGTCAATAATAGTTTCTTCAGCAAAATATTTTTCAGTTTCAAATTTCAATAGTTACATAACATATAGTACTGTAGAAGACAAACGATATTTTTCTCGAATTTAAATTAAAAGATAAAAATATATTTAGTTTTATTTGATGATTATTTTTATGTTTGTTTGGAATACGTTACAATAATGTTAATAAATGTTACGTCGTTCTAATAAATTTAATCATGCATGAAGCGTGTCCATTACTAGTGACCCTAATTTAAATTTGTCTCTAGATAAAACTATTGTTCAGAAAATTTTAACATGTTATGAAAGACAGCCAAATTCGAAGAACAAATTTAATTAATTTTCAATCTAGTACTTATTGAAAACAAACCACAAAGCGTTTATTTACCACTAATATTTCCTTAAGACAATTTCTATTTATAAAATCGACTGCACGTTGTGATGGCATACCTTAACTTCAATTTACCATAAGCTCTGAGTGTAGGCTCTGGGTATTTATACCTGCTAGGAAAGCTTTCTTCGCTTAGGTTCTCGGAAGTTTGCATTTTTTCTTTGAGAATTTGCATACAGGTAACCATGGGCGATAGCTAAATACTGGCAATGCTTGGCTCTCAAGGAGATTCACCAAAAGTCTACAAAAAAGCTTTTTTTAAAGAAAAGGAAAGTTTTGCACATGAGGTGAAAAAGAACACCCCTTACAATATAAGTAATAAGGCCAGTAACATTGTCAATGGCATGGGAGAAGAATAAGGTATAATAGGTTCATCTATCTCAAAAAAATCATATGAAGTATCCTTTAGGATATTCATAAATACTTCAAGATGTACAGAGATAGCTTCAACATTATTTCAAATGTCCGAATAGTTCTGACTTTAGTTTTGTACAGACTTAGAAGTTGATTCAGAATGGACTTCGGAATGGAAGAGATAAAACATGCTCTTATTTGGACCATTCAAAGAATAAAGATAGTGACATATATGGAAACTAGAAAATACGTATTCAATCTTTTGAAGTATATTGCAGACATCATAATTAACTCTGTAGTGTAGGCTTTCTTCATGGGTTATTCGAGACCCAAATTTCTTATAGAAATCAAATGTTAGAGCCATGACAAAATATTAGATCATGAGAAAGGTTATTTATTTTTATTACGGAATTTTCATCATGAATTTAAATGTTAAAGGTCTGACAAAATGTTAGATCACG